>WOXC01006907.1:0-51221 GCA_011680675.1 Gymnobelideus leadbeateri | reverse complement strand
ACATAGAATTAAAGTGGGTGTACTGCAACCATGTCAGCACCATGGTCAGCTTTTGAACCAGCATAGTTGTTGACAAGCTCAGAAATGGCATGTGTCAGGAAAGAGCACTCAAATCAAGGAAAGAGATGTAAGCAATCAATCCTGCCTTCAGTTTTTTGTGTTTCACTCACTTTAACCTCAATTTCATTGGCCAACGCTATTGCGGCTAAGGGAGAAGCATCTCTTGCTCTCCTTACCCACCATCACTTCCATTTAAATTTCTCTTTTTTTCTGTTACTATTACTGGACCACACTTCGGTCTACAAAGGACCATCTCAAAATTTTCTGAAGTAGGCTTTTCTAAAGGCTATTACAAAAATATAGAGACAAAGTATTAAATTAATGAAGCAAATTTTAAAAGTTAAACAAAACAAACCAATATATTGGCCACATCTTAAAATGTTTGTCTCATTTTGCATGTCCATCACCTATCTGCCCATAAGGAAATATGCTTCTCTGTCAACTCTCTGTAGTTGAGATCCCATATACTATTTCTACCCATAAGGGGGAAAAAGGTCAGGTCATTTTCTTCACAGCATAACTCATCCCCCCACAAGCAGAACTGAACTCTGTCCCAATTAAAGCCAGCCTGGACAAATCTGTCAGCACGTGTGGCTGGGGATGACTCCAAGAAGCATGGTGTGGGTTCTGTCTGCTCCCTTTTCCCCAGCAACACAACCTTGGTTTCCCCTCTCTAAGATTCCCTTCAAAATGCAAAAACCCTGAAACATTTCACATCTGAGCTTCTTCCCAACCTTAATTATCCTGTAATACTTTATGAAGAAGTCATGTATGAAGAAGGATACATAATTGAAAAAGAAAGGAGAGAAAAGGTTGGGAATGAGGAAAGGATACATGATGAGGAAGAAAAAAGCCAGGGACAAACATACTTCTACACTTTGAAATTTTTTTCAGAATGAACTATGCTACTCAAAATCTTTTCCAGGGTCACCCTTAAGCATGCCACAAGCTACAGACTATTGGTTTACATATTGGTTTTCTAACCCAATGTGAGATCCACATTTTCAATGATGGCTAGAATAATTTACTCATAATTTGGAAGCCTCCGAGATCAATATGTTCTATTCTAGTTTCTCCTGATTTCAAGTTCCATGTTACCAACTGCCTATTAGACATCTGTATCTCATAAATATCTCAAACTAAATATGTCCATAACAGAACTCATAATCTTTTTCTCCAAATTTATCTGTCTTCTGAAATTCCCTGTTTCTGGTGAAGGAACCCTCATTTTCCCACTCAGTTTTCCAATCCTGAAATCATCCTTAACTTTCCATTCTCCTTATTCCAAAGCAATTGTCAAGTCTTGTCAGGTCTATCTCTACAACATGTCTCCCATCCATCCCATCTTATCTATTCACATAGTCACTAAAGTCAGGCTTTCATAAACTCCCACTTAGACTATTACAATAGCTTTCTAATTTTCTACCTTAAATCTCTCCCCATTCCAATCCACTGTCTATACAGCTGTCAAAGTAATATTCCTAAAGGTTATATCTTACCGTGTCATTCATTCACTCAATAAACTCCAGTAGACACCTGTTACATCTAAGTTCTAAGATCAAACAGAAACATTTTGGTTTGGCATTTACAGCCCTTCATCACTTAGGCCAGGTTTGGGGAACCTGTGGCCTCGAGACTACACATGTCCCTCTAAGTCCTCAACTGTGACCCTTTGACAGAGTCTAAGTTTTGCAGAAGAAATCCCCTTTAAATCCAAACTTCACAGAACAAATTCCCTTAAAAAAGAATTTTGTTCTGTAAAACTTGGACTCTGTCAAAGAGTCACAGTTGAGGACCTAAAGGGCAACATGTGGCCTCAAGGCCATAGGTTCTTCACACCTGACCTAGGCCAAACTTCATTGCACCACTTTATACACTCTTTCAACCAGGCAAACTGTCCTTCCTAACACTCCTCACTCAAAATGGTTCATCTCTCATTTTCATACCTTTACTCTGGCTATCTCTTATGCTTGAAATTCACTCCCTTCTCACCCCTACATTTTAAAATTCCTTATCTCCTTTCAGCTCAAGCACCACCTCCTATATGAAGGAATGGAAAGATCAAAGATTATAGGGCAGTAGAACTACTAGAGATAGATTACAATATCAATAATGACTGGAATCATAGGAGAGAGGAATAAACCTATAATCAAAAATGGGTGGAAACAACAGAAATAAATAAGTCAAATAATATAGGAAAAGGTTGTAATAGATGTAAGCTTTAAAAAGATAAAGGGAATTTTGTACAAATATGATTAAGGAATAGCTGAAAATAAGAGCCCAAAATATAAATAGCAAAAGAACACAGATGCCTCCAACACCTTCATCAAGTGGTGTAGTTGGAAAATTGGACTGGGAGCTACTCCTGGCTTAGATGTATGGTGTTGGGAAAATCATTTGACTCTCTGTAGATACTAAGTAATGTATAAAGGAAGAGGGTTTGAATACATGATCTCTAAAATCCCTTCAGTTCTAAGATTTTGTGAAAATATGAGAATGAGTAAATAAAAATAGAGAAATATATTAAATGTGAAGAGATCAGCTTTGGTGATCTTCCTTCTGGTCAATACTGAAATAATGCTATTAATAATATCAATTCACACTTATTAAGTAAACTTTGGGTGGGGGCAAGGTGAATGGGGTTAAGTGACTTTCCCAGGGTCACACTGCTGCTAGGTGTTATTAAGTAAGTATTTTAAGGTTTATAAAATACTTTCCTTATAACAACCTTGAGGTAGGGAAACAACGTGTTATTTAAAAGGAGTAGTGGACTAGTAGGATCATCCATATTTGTGTGCAGGAAAAGATAAAGGTGATACTTTCATAAAGAACAAAAATATAATGATAATACAACAGTAATAGTAAAAATTCACTCAAAAAGGTAAAAAATTTAACATTAGTACATGGAGGCTGAGCAAATTCTTATTTAGAAAGGAGTCAGGAAGCCTTGGTTCTCATCATTTAATCAATTAATAAACATTTATTAAGTGCCTGCTATGTGGTAAGCCCTAAGAATACAAACACAAACAAAAAATAAAGATGCCTCTTCCTTCAAGGAGCTTACATTCTAATGGGGTCGGAGAACACATAAAAGAGGCTGAAAAGTAAAGAGTGGGAGTGGGGGGAGGGGCGGAATGGACCCACACTGGACCATGAGAAAGTCCAAAGAGGCAGAAGTAGGAGTCAGAAAGGAATGAAGATGTGGATGACTTGAACACTTTCCTTAAAATGGAGGTTCTGGGAAGAACCAAACAATCAGAGGATGTGATCACACAGATGGAGTAAATTTAATGAAATGGAATATGTGTGCCATGTTTGTGACTGCTTCTGTGGGCTACACTGCCTGCTTAGTGGGTCTAAGGCTATGCTTGGACTACATTAGTAAAGTATGAAATAGGATTCTGGGAGGAGCAGAGGGAAGAAGTAGGAAAAATGTAGGAATTTTAAAGAGAGAGGGAAGATTTGAAAAGACTCTGGGAATTGGGGTGAAGAAACAGTTGGGGAGGGTGAAAATATATCCTTACTGTGGTGAGGACCCAGTTGATATTGAATAAAAAGTTTGTAATGGACCCAGTCAAATCAGTTAAATGATTTTCTCTAGCTTTGTTCAGTAGCATGTGGGAAGATTAGAAAGGCAGATGGTGGGAATAATAAAGAGTCAAGATTGGCAATGCACAAGTGGTAACAGAACAAAGGCTCAAGAGGTTCTAAAGCATAGATTTGAATTGGTTATCTATAGTACTAAGACTAGAAGGAGAGGAAAGTGAGAGTGGTAGCCTAAAAAGTGCTGAAAGGTAGAGGATTGAGAAGGATAAAGCATAGGGATAGATGGAATGATAAGAGCTCATCTTTAAAAAAAGGAATTTCAGAGTTTTTGCTCATGGAAGTAGAACACTTATGGGTGATGGTGAGGTCAAGAGTGTGACCATCACTATGTATAGCTGAGGTGGAGTTGAAGAATAAGTGATGGGAGGTGAGGAGAATGAGGACCTGGGAGGTTAGAGTGTTTGAGGGAACATTAACACAAATACTGAAGTCCCCAAGTACAGGGGCAAGATTTGGGGAGGAGAATAAGGCTGGCAGTCAGATATTAAACCTCTTAAGGAAAGAGGGAGTGTGACCTGGGGGTCGACAGACAACAGTGACCAAGATCTAGATTTGGTAATAAATATGAATAGATTAAATCTTAAAGGAGGAAAGGTTGCTGGAACATGGTGACAATTAGACTCATCAGACTATGAGCTTCTTGGAGAACAGGAACTATCTTTTGCCTTTCTTAGCATGATGCCTGGGCACATAGTAAGTGGCTAAAAAAAATACCTATTGACTGACTGATAAAGGAAAAGCATAGCTATGAAGATAAGAAATATTTCAATTCTCCTTAAGGGACCATTGTGTTTGAGGATATAAAAGAAGGTACACAGAGGATATAAAAGGGCATAAAAGAGGACAGCTCTGGAAAGGAAGGCTAAGGGGTGATAAGACAGGTCTCTGTGAGTACTGGAAGATGGAAGAATTTATCAGGTAGGGAGGTCTAAAATGAAATGGAGATAACTTTTGTTAAGGATTCCTAAGTGGAATTTATTATATCTGCTTTAAAAATGGACAGTTTCTGAATGTAACAACTGTCCACTATAAGAACAAAAGTACTTACAGTGAAAAGGGACAGTATGTATAACAATTTTGTCAATCAGAATTAAAACCCAGAAACAAAGTATTATTTGTCCACTAAAGAAGGACGTAGTTAATGGAGCAGATACTTCAAATTATTCATAAGATCATGATATTTGAAGCAGGAAAAGAACTTTAAGATAATTTAGCCCAATTCCCTCATTTTACAGGGGAAATCTCATCCAAAAACTTGAGGTATCTGCCCAAGGTCATGTGGGCAATAAGCAGAAAAGCCAGCATTTGAATCTGTATCCACTAACTTCAAACCCAACATACTTCCCACTGCATGATGTTGTCTTCCCCTCTGGTGCTGAACTGCTCTATATGATTTACTTTTCTCATTATGTTTTGGTTTGATTAATTTTCAAATCATATAGTAAACACATATTGTCTAGCCAGACCTGGCCTCTAGGCAGCAACAAGTGAACAACCACCCTATTCATCATCTTCAGTTGTCAAGCCTTCTCTCCCATAATACAGCTAGAATTTGTTGCATCATCCATAGTCACACCTATATGTAGTGTAATCATGCTTCCAAGACAATCACTTGCTGTGTCTACAAAAGATCTACCAGTAAGAGATTCTAGGCAATCCCAGATGCAGCCAGGAAAATAATGTCCAAGATCAAGTACATTTTACTACTGCTGGTCAATTCGAGTATCATGCACCAATTGTCACATAAGGACAATAAATAGAAAGTTTGGTAATTCAAGAACTAATTTAGCTAACTCTACTTGACTGTTAGCTTAATGGTAATAGAATCCTAGGAGAAGAAAGTTACCTGTTCTTATCTGAAAATCTGCCCAGGAAGTTGTACCATAAACTACAAACCCCTGACACTACCTGTACCAAAGTCCCAGGAAACAACTACATTTTTAAGCTGTTTTTTTTTTTTTAAGAAAGTTTTCATTTTAATATCACATTGAATTTTAGTACATTTCAATCCAAGAGAAAAAGATGAGACATAGTCAAAAGTATGGGGTTTTATACATATATGTGTGTGTGTGTACACACATACATATTATGTATATGTAATCTGCCTTGTTACAATACATTTATGGTTATGTGATAAAATATAACTTGACAGCAGACAAAATCCAGGTTCAATTGGGTAGCTTTCACAGAAAAGAAGGCATTAAATACAATTTTTAATTAAATAAAATTTTGGTTTAGCTATACAATTTATTAAATTAAATTATTTACTAAATTTATTAATATATGTTCATTTATTAAATTAAATTAAACAATTAAACAATTTTTGTTTAATTAAATAAAATTTTGTTTAATATCAAAATCTCAAAATAACATTAGAGCTTGACCTTGTTTGAAAAAGTTTAGTTAAGCTAGCTAAATAACTATCTTGAAAGGTTTAAAGATAATTACTATAAAGAATACTTTCCCTCTAAATTCTATCTTACCAACACGGAAGAGGAAAGGGGGAAAGGTAGACAATTTCTTCAGCAGCATATATGGTTAACTCCATCAACCACCTTAAACTAGAAATGGCCATTGAGGACCTCATTAAAGAGAATCTGGCAAATTTCAAAAGTTTTCCATTTCATAAAAGATATCAATTAAAGGGTTATATCAGGCAAATATAGTTTTCATACACTTTAATTTTTTCTTATTGTTTGGGATGCAAAGGACAATTTTGGACATAGAGTCACCAAGAAATGATTAGCACTAATAAAGATTGCTCAGATTATGCCTGAATAAGAATGCCACCTACAATATCCCAGACAAGTAGCCACCCATCCTTCCCCTGAAGTCCTACTTCTATTGAAGGGAGCACATTACATGTTGAGACAACTTATTCTACTCTTGAGCAACTCTAATTTCTAGTTGAGTTATTTTTCCTAATAAATCTACCTCTTTGCAACATAGAACCTCAAGATCAATGACTTGGAATTAAGAAGGATTCTAGAAACCATCTACATCCATCCTCTCCCCAACCACTTCCCATTTCACAAATGAGAAAACTTCCACCCATTGCTTCTTTATAGGCCAAAAAAGAAGTTTAATTTTGTGTCACAATCTTTCAAATACTTGAAAACTGCTACTGTGTTGTTCCCCACAATCACTCTTCCACCCCTGTGTTCCTATGGCTTTCTCCAACACCTTTTTGGTACTTGGGAGCCTACTGCATGCACACTCTTCATGTAACACCAGATACCACATACCCAATCCACTCACCAGTAATCTCCCTGAGGTATCTTACTGATAAGGGTGTTACAATTTGCCTTAACAAATTCCTCTCCACATTAGAAGTATACCATCCCTTGCTCACTGAAATATTATAGACTCGGCTTTCCCTGACTCTTTAGGACAAGCTCTCATTACAAGCATAAGCCTTAGTTCCATCTTTACCTCTTCAACAGGTTCCTCTTAGTCCTGCTAGAGGACAATGCATCTGCTAGGATATTCTTGATTCTCAATACATAAATTACCCAGAGGAAAAAATATGCAAGTATCACTGGCTATGTATGCTATCCAGACAAAATGCACACTTCTATGAGAAGTCACCTCTATGGCATTCCTTTGCTAAAGTAGGAGGGCCATAAATAAAGAACATGGCATATATTTTCAGATTTTTTTTAGTTAATAATCAGTTTGCTGATTATTCCTCTTCTTTACCCTTTTCTTTCTTAAAAAAAAGTTGTATTAGATGGGTCCCTGGGAGGAAAAAAGTGGGAGAGATAACTGAAGACATTTTTCTGATGTAAGACAAGAGCTATACATAAAAATTTACTTTAAAAAGTAAAACTACACTAAATGTTCATGGTTAATAAAGCCCGGCTGGGGGTCATGCTTCTTCCAACTAATGTCTACTACTCCCTCTCCCCATCATCTAGTCCCTAAGCCTGTCGAGTGTCAATAACTTTTTATACATTATGATAGTAATGTTAACAAGTACTGAACAGTCATAGTCAGTGAGAGACAGTTCAAAGTTGAAATCCTCATCTTCCCTTGCTTTTCTGGCTCCATATATTTTGATAGGTGAGAAAGAGACAAAGATAAAGAGGGGGGGGGGGGCGGCTAGGTGGCGCAGTGAGTAAGAGCGCCGGCCTCGGAGTTGGGATGACCTGAGATCAAATCCGGACTCAAAAAATGAGCACCCACACATAAATAATGACTAGCCATGTAACCTTGAGCAAGTTACTTAACCCCAATTGCTTTAAAAAAAAAAAAAGAGAGAGAGAGAGACGATAGTAGAGATGAATAGATGAAAGATATAACATTATGATATCGTATATAGATATACATAATATAATATAGAATAGTTATATATTTAAGATATCAATGCTTAAAGCTGCACAAGGACTTTTGCAATACCCTTTGTGCATGTATGTATGTAGATATGTATATATAATATTCATATTTATAATTCTTAAGTTATATTATAATATATAGGATATCCTGAAAGTTCTCATGAAGCTCTAAATGTTCATATCTTAAATATATATCTATCACCTATCCATCTCTATCTTTTTACATGCACATATATATATATATATATATCCATTCATCTATAAATACTTACATAGATATGTATGTCCTTAGAGTTGGGGGGAGGGGTGCTGTGAAAGTTCAGTTGTCATAAATACCTTCTTCAAGACCACTTCTTACTCTAGCCTCCAATTAAATCTTATCCCTTTTTCTTAAAATACAGGTTGGGGATTCTGAAAATGGTAAGCACCGCCATAAAAACAAAAACACCTTAGGCATAAATTTGCAGTTCAAAAAAAAACACTAAAAGGCTTTCATTCTGGGAAAATTCCACCCAGTCTCTTAGAACCTATACAGATCCATGGGAAGTCCATTGGGTCCAAAAATAAATCCCAAAAATGTTTCCATAGGCTGAGGAAGAGATATTACCATGCAAGCCATGGTTCCCTAGATGAGTTAATACTTCCGTTATGTAAGAGACAACCTGCTTGATGATATATCAAAATATCATCAAGAGAAACAAAAGGAAATTGATCTTGAAGGGCAATGAAAACAGTATGAATTAAAATGCTAAAATGTTGCCGGGGGATCAGCTGACCTAAAAGGAACAATAACCTGGCAGATATAATGAAAGCTGCCTTCCCCAGCCCTAATTTTCACAAACTAAAAAGTTCTCCCTCTCCTCAAAAAAGATTTAGTATAAATGTAGAGCTCCTATGCCTCTCCCAGAATGTCTGAAATAAGGGTATCAGATAGTTGATATTCACTAATATTTCACTGAACCCTCTGAGACAATGGACAAACAAGGTCCCCTTCCTTAGCGACAAAAAACAGGGGCTCTCATGTTTGCACATAAAAGATTTTCAAATAAAACTCTCATTCACATTTTCCATACATCCCAATAGTTCATCTCTTATGATCATTTAGGGTATAATTTGGGGAATGATGATCCAGGAAGGAAAGTAATTAACTGGGCAATCATAATCCTTTTGGGACAGTAATGGGTCCACTTACCCCCTTAATAATAATAACTGACATTTAGATAGCACTTTAATGGTTGCAAAGGATTTTGCATACATTATCTCATTTGTGCCTCACTAACAGTCCTTTGAAGTATTGTTATCCACATTTTATGTATAGGGGAACTAAGGCCCAAAAGACCTTGTCCATAGTCACACAGTTGGTAAGTATCAGAGACAGTATCTGAACCCAAGTCTTCCTGGTTGACCCAAGCACTCTATCACTTTGCCTTGCAGTCCTTTTAAGTAAACATATCTTACAAGACAAAGTAAGCTGGAAATATATGTGTCCTTGACACTTCAATGTGCAAGAGTAGTTCTTAAGGCATTTAAGAGTGCTTATGATGGTTCGTACCTAAGGAAACTATACAGACCTATTTCACATTCAAGATGAGGATTCGGTTATCATAAGCATAGGAACCCAAATACTTTCTTAACTGCTTTCATAGCAGTTATCCACAGAATTTTTTGTGCTACCTACTAGCCAAGTGAAAGGAAAAGATTTCCTCAGAGATCTGTCTTCCACAACCTTACTCAGGAATTATCTTTTGGCAATAAGGTGGCTCCCATTTTCTAACCAAGATCAAGGTTATAATGTGTTAATGCCTCAAAATCTATCTGAATTATGTTTTACTTTCTCTGTCCTTCCTGGGCACTTTTCCCCTGGGAAAAAAATCTACCTATACAATAAATATCACAGATCAGTCCAGGTGTAGCTCCCTGCCTACCCAAATCTTTCTTTCCAATTTCGGGCAGACTCTATGTTCATAGGCAAGAATTCCTGGCTGGGTTAATTTCCCTGTCTTTCCTGGTTCTTCCCATCTATCTGGACTATTCCTGCTATACTTAGCAGGGAAATAAAGCCTGCAACGCCTAAAACAAGGTCTGTGTTGGGTCCAACATCCTTGCAGCCCATATAACTAGGGCCTCTAGCTTACTTACGGCTGGTTTGGCTCCAAGGTCCTTTTACTCTTTCCCTGCCTGTATTCTGATTTTTGTCAAAACTTTGACCTCCTCCTTTGCTCCTCCTATCAACTAGTCTGTCAGTTCCATTAGCCCTGCTAAATCCTGAGGTCCCGTGTGTCCCACTAGCCAATCCCTAAAATGATCTTTTAATCCCCTTCTAAAAATCTCCATCAACACTGCCTCCTCCCAGCTTAAAATAGCTTGCAGCTGAGGAAACTCATTAATATATTCAATTAACAGCCAAGTACACTGCCTTAATCCTAGCATTAACATTGAAGTGTCCCTTCCTTCTCTTAATGTATACAAAAAAAAAAAAAATCACCAGGAACTCAGCCTTGAAATACTGATAGTTCCCCAGACTTCCTTCCATTAACAGTACTGACCAATTAAGCACAGCCCACGCTAGTTTCCTCGATGATGAAGTCTTCCTTCACTTGATCAGTGAAAAAGGTGCAAGCCTAAATCATTCAGACAAACTCACACTGCTCAAATAAAGCTAGTAGCTCTTCCCTCTGTTGCCCTAAAATGACCAGGGAAACTGTAATGAGCTCCAGTTGGAAAGAGCCACTAACAAAGGAGGGAAGGAACAGGCTACCAAAGTCACCCCAAAGGGCCACTGTTGTTGAGTTATCACATAAACAAGTAGCTTCTGCTGCCTCTGTAATTCTTCCTCTGACCTGTTCCCCACCTGAACTAACCCTTCTTGGGTGGCCATTGCCATTAGGGATGGCATATCAATCCCATTGAGACAAATCTATGTTCCCATCTCTTGGCCTCAGACATTTTTCTCTGACTATCCCCCATACCTAGAATACTCTCTCTCCCTCCTCATCTCTGATTCCTAGCTTCCCTGGATCCCTTCAAGTCCCAATTAAAAACCCATCTTCTGCTGGAAGCCTTTTCCTCTTAATTCTAGTACCTCTGCTTTGTTAATTATCTCCTATTTGTCCTATATATAGTTTCTTTGTACATAATACATAGGATACATGTGTTTGTGCAAAATATATAAGATTACAAAGGAAGACAATTATATTGAAATATAGTTATTAAGATTTTTTTTAACACCAAGTTCAGAGACTCCAGGTTAAGAAGCCCTGCTCTAGCTTCACATACATCACTAATACCATGTCAATTTATTATTAAAACTTTGATGTGGAAAATTCCTAAAACAGACAACCACAATACAGAACATAGTAAAGTGCAGAGCAGAGGTGTCAAAAGAGTTTGAAGTGAACCAGAAGAAAATGTAATTGGAAAATGCCTAACAAAATAAATAAAAATACAATGCAACATAGATAATGCTAATTTGTGGTTTTCAAAGCCAATATGCTGACCTCAGTTGTGTTTGACACCACTGTCTGGAGTGCTAGATTGGCATCAGAGAAACTGAGTTCAAATCTTAGCTCTACAGCTTCCTGAAACAAACTGAAGCTAGCACTTATCCTCTCTGGGAATAATTTTCTTCATCTATAAAACAAATAGATTGGACTAAATAATCTTTCAAGCTCCTTCTAGCTCTTAATCCTATAATCCAAAGATTTGGGATTTGAATAAGGCTTTGAATACAGCAGAGCTAAATATATTTGACTAGATGACTAAACTGTAAAGACTAAGTGGCAAATTCAGTGTTCACATTCCTAGTAATGTAAATAACCTATATAAATTAAAATATCCTCTCCTTAGTATTTAAGTACATAATAATTTTTTTAATTTCTAAATTTTGCTTTCTCTAGAAGGACCAGGCCTAATCAATAGTTCACATATTAAGCCTTGTAATCCAAGAATAATACATTATTATGATAATGATTATCTTTCAGAAGATAATTAAAAAGAGAACTCTGAGCTATTAATCTATCAAAAAAATCAACAACATTTACTCTTTACTAAGTGAGTACATATTAAAATAAACTTGATTATAAAGTACCTTGTTATACTTAAAATTTGGGTATAGTCTCACAGTCAAATCATAATGCCTTCCCACTTTATGTACATAGTAACATGCACTTTTTTTATCATGATACGGGGAAACTTCATCTCATCTTACCACCTGGTAAAAGAATAAGACAATTTCTAACCTCTCACGGGGCTGCATAAAGTGCAACAACTAGTAGATCTGCCAATTTTACAAGAGTTACCAATGGAAAATCTGAATTAAAATGGTGATTAACATACACACAAGGAAAGGCTACCACATTCTATTCAACTTATAATGATCTTTCAGAGTGTTAAGCAGGTTCTTTTTATCAGTGTAAATGGTAAGTCCTGTGGGACCAAGGCCCCATGACCATACCCATTCTTCCGATAAAGGTGAAAAATATTTTCATTGGCAAAAACTCAGTTCTTGAAAGGAGATGCTGCAGGATCCTTTAAAATACGGAATCTTCAAAACTGAACTTTATTCAACAGTCTAAGAAAAAATACTATTAAGAGATAAGGTAAGGTTCTTGTTATTTATCATAAAACTATTTTCTATAACCACCCTTATAGGCTAGATAGGCATGAATAGAATCATCCACACAAAATGACCCACTGGCATTGAAAGAGTTCTTTGAGATAATTTAGCCTGGGAGAAGACTGAAAGAACATTCAATGACCAAATATATGAAGGGACATTGTCCAAAAGATGATGGCCAGCTATTCTTGAGAATGAGTCATATTCCCTCATTCTTTCAGTAAATACTTATGCCAAGCTAAGGGAGTCTCTGCCTTATCCTCTATGCACTGGAAATGTTTAGTAATGTGGGGGAGGGGAGCATATCACAAAGTAGGGGGGAATTATGTACATTCTGCATATGATAAGCTGAAGAGAGAAGAGATGGGAAGCAAGGAGATCAGTTAGAAGAGTACTTCAGTAATTCAGACAACAGGGTGGTAAGGACCTTGAATAGTGGCAATAGGAATGGAGTAGTGATGAATGCGCAAAACATTTTGAAGAAATGACATAACATGATCACTATGGAGATACAATGGATGAAGGAGGGAAGGAGAATAAAAAATAACTCCAAAGTTTTCAGCTGAGCAACTGGGAAAATGGTAATGTAATTAATGGAAATAGAGAAATAGGAAGGAAGGTCTTCCCTCTTCTATGTCTAATTTACCCATCACTCTAAGAAATACGATTATGCCACTGACCTACTAAGAAAAAAGCCTCAGGGTTATCTTTGATGAGTTGCTTGTCCTTTACCTCTGCATATCTGGCCTGTTATTTTCAAAGAATAGATGACTACAGCCCACCAAACTAGCTGCTGTATGCTGAGCTAGTATGGGGCAACCACAAGCAGAATAGAGAGAAGATATTCTCCAGTTGTGAACTGATTCAACAATTCCACAGAGCAATTTGGAACTATGCCCTAAAGACTAGAAAATTGTGCATACCCTTTGATCCAGCAAAAGCTATATGTATATGTGTGTATACATACATACATATATATGTATGTATATATGTATGTATGTATATACTAGGTCTATATCCCAAAGATTTTTTAAAGGAAAAGGACCCACATGTATAAAAATATTTCTAGGAACTCGTTTTGTGGTGGCAAAGAACTGGAAATTGAGGAGATGCTCATCAATTGTGGAATGGCTGAACAAGGTGTGGTATATGATTGTGATGGATTACTACTGTGCTATAAGAAGTGATGAGCAGGATGTTTTCAAAAAAACCTGAAAAGACTTACATGAACTGATACAAAGTGAAGTAAGTAGAACCAGGAGAACATTGTACATAGTAACAGCAATATTACATAATGATCTATTATGAATGACTTAGCTATTCTTGGCAATACAATGGTGTAAGACAATTCAGAAGGACTTATGATTTTTTAAAAATGCTGTCCACCTCCAGAGAAAAAACTGATGAAGTTTGAATGCAGATCAAAACATACTATTTTTTACTTTCTTTTTCTTGGGTATTTTGTCTGTTTTCTTTCACAACATGACTAATATGGAAATGTGTTCTGTATGGCTGCACATGTATAACCTAAATCAAATGGCATGCCTTATCAATGAGGGAGGAACAGAGGGAAGGAGAGAATTTGGAACTTTAAATTTACAAAATGAATGTTAAAATGTTTTACATGTAATTGAAAAAATAAAATATTGGGGAGGAAAGACACTCTCCAAAGACACTTGACACATGACTTCAATGGTATAACATCCCAATGGACCACTGAGAAACAATAGTACCACTCAATCCAAGCTAACTTGTAGTAATTAACATGACAGCCCTTTAAAAACAAAAGCCTTCCTTTCAGAAGTGTAGTCCAATAAAAAGAGTGTTAGATTCAGTGTCAGGGACCTTGGATGTGATTCTGGGTTCTGCGATTTCCTAACCATGTCACCCTGGGCATGTCATTTATTATCTCTGGGCTTTTATTTCTTCATTGATATAATAAGAGTGTTTGACTATATGACCTCTAAGGTCCCTGTCTTCTCTCGAAATAGATGATTCTATGCAGCACAGCCAATATCATTGGGCTCTTCAAAGTAAATCCAAGTCTAGTCTTTCCATGAATGTAACACGAAAAAGACTGTCATTCATAAGCTGGCCTCTTCAACTATGCCTACACACAGATGGCAGAGATATAAAACTAAAAACTAAACATATCTGAGAATGAAGAACAATTCTGTATGAGAACTACAAGCGAATCACTTTTCTCTTATGGTCCTGAGTTTCCTTATCTGTAAAATTAGAGTTAGATTTGATAACCTCTAAGGCCCCTTCATTTTATGATTCCATTATTTAACCTTTCAATGCACCAGACTACTTTAAGTACTTAAGATTGTAAACAGCAAAGGAGGTTAAAAACCACATGGGTAGAGAGGGAATCCCTCTCTAGGAGTTCCCTAAACTATTGAAATCACAGGTTGAGACAAAAAAAATTTAAAGATTAAAAATAAAATCTCAAAGTCCTTTCTTTTATTAAAGGAAGCAGATTTTGGCTCAACACAAGAGAAAATTCTCTAACAGTTCAGGCTGTCTAAAAATAGAATAAGCAGTTTCGTGAGGCAGTGAGTTTGCTAGATGGAAATATTCAATCAAAAGCTGGGTGACCAGTCAGGAATATTATAGAAGAGGAAATTCATATATTAGATCCCTTCTAAGCCGCTGCAGGTCTTCAAGGAGAGGTTAATTTTAACTGGATTCAATTCAATACTCTGGACCACTCTATGCTAGGTACTAATACTAAGCTCTAAGGGTACAAAGGAGTTGGGTTTTGGTTTTTGTTTTAATGTCACAGTCTCTGCCCTCAAGAAGCTTACATTCAACCAAGGAGTGGATATGACATGATTAGAAATAAGTATAACACAAGGGAAAATGTGATGGGGGCAAAGGAGCAATCCAGACAAAGTACACTAAGAAAATTCAAGAAGGAAGAGGGTATTTTCAGCTGCAGAGGAGAAAAGGAAAACCAGGGTAAGCTTCCCTGAATGAGTGGTAGCCTGGTACATTGAAAAGTTAAGTGACAGAATCACAAAATGTATGTACCTTAGGGGTTGAAGGAAATGAAGGCCTCTGAAGATAAAATATAACCTAGCAGGGATACTTCGAGTTTGCTGCAGGAATTTTCTCTTCCAATGCAGATCTGCTCCTTTTTCTGCAGCTTAGTTAGTCTGGGTTTAACTAATTAACCCACTACCAACTTAATGCCACCTAGCAGAGAACAGAAGACTGAAAAATTATTTTAACACAAGACAGGGACATTTCAGAAAAGAAGTAGTTTACTTAACTTCTCAAAAGTCAAATTACTTTCTCCTCTCCATCCCCACTGCAATCCCATAAGCCAAATATTACCCCATCTCATAACATGATTTAAAGAAGAGCTAGAAATTTTATAATATACCTAACAATATTACATGAAATGCTAACAAAATGTTTAGTGAGTGGTAATAACCTTCCATTTGGGTGTTAAAGTCCCTATAGAATTATAAATTAAATCCTAAAACAGAGCCAAATTAGATTTTGCCATCAGAGATCACAGTATTTTTTATCAGGTCCTAAGATGGTTGTATAAGGAAGGAAGAAGAGGGAACATGAGAGGTAGGGGGAGGAAAGGACACGTAAAGCACCCGAATGTGAGAACATATCTGCTGAGATATCAAATAGCAATTAAACACACTTTAAAGGGAAAATTCTAAGGTCATCTGAAAAAACAATGGAATGTATCCTGTTTATTCTGGACAGTCACCTCATTAATCAATAAGCACTGATTAAGTACCTTCTATATGTCAGGACTGCACTAGGCACTAAGGATCTTTAAAAAAAAATGCAACAGTCACTGCCCTCAAGGTAGAATAGGCTATTATTAAAGTCTCATAGAAAAGAAATGGTAAGAATTTTCACCTCTACTGTTTTTGATGCAGTCATGATCTACCAAGAATCTCCATGAAATTTCCAAGAGTTTCATGAAAGTCCTGTCTCATTACCTAAACTTGGGATCCCCTCTCCTTACCATCACATAATATGGCTATCTACCAATTGTACAATGAGTCAGCATTTTCATGGCACTCCTTAGCAGGTACTTGAGGGCAACACAATGGGGGAAGAACAGGGAAAGTACAAATAGTACCAGTCTTCAAATCAAGATTGAATTCTGTATTTTTTTCTTTCTGAAGACGTCTACTTAACAGCCCTATTGACAAATATACTTCTTATTTTCATTAAAAAGGCTAACCATTTTCATTCAGCCTAAGACCAATCCTTCCTCCTGATTTATAAGGAAGAGAAAGTAAAAAAATCTGAAAGCAAAAGTGAGTCTTTTCTGGTAGGTTAATATAGAGCATACTCTCCAGGTTTGGAAGGAGGGGGATTTGGAAAGTATTTCCTGATTAAAGTCCTGGGGGGAGGATGGGAGTAATTTGGAGTATCTGATAGTGTGATTTTTTCATGAAGAAACTTTATTTGCTCAACAATTAGTAGAGTCAATCTAATAAAATATGATCAACCCTTTGTAGTATCAGTGTTCCACACCATTTTTTTTAAAGCAATTGGGGTTTAACTTGCTCAAGGTTACACAACCAGTTATTTTTGTGTGGGTGTTAAGTATCTGAGGCCGGAACAATCTGGGATCCTCCGACTCTGGGGCCTGTACTCTTACTCACTGCACCACCTAGCCGCCCCTCCACCCCATTAGCAGTGGATAAAATATTAAAGGAGCCCATCACCAATGCTATCACATAGTTTTAGTTATAATGCAGGTCAAATCATGTCCCTGTAATGAGGGCTATCTCATAGAGAATGCTCAATATTGCCCTTCCTTGAGACTATATGAGAATTTTGGGGACTGCTTCTAGCCATGAGAGATTTACCAACAGTCCATGCTCTAATGATGCCCCCTCACTGGCCAGTGAGCTAGAACTGATGACTCAGTGGAAATTTAAAAGAAAGTCACCCTACTTCAAGTTCTTTCTTCCCTCCCTGCTACAAATAATATAATTATTGTTTCTAGTCCTTTCCTTGAAAGCAATGGTAAAGGAAGGTTTCTCTAACTTCCATTACCCCTCACTAAGGTTCTCAACACATGATAATCTAAAGTATATATTCAGCCTAGCAAAGCATAAGCCTGGGTGTAGCTGAATCATATGTGTGTATGTGCGTATGTGTGTGTGTGTGTGTGTGTGTGTGTTCTTGTCTGATCTTATGCAACTGAGTATCTATTCAGAGAAGAATGTACCCAGATGTGACGATGACCTTGTGAATATGAGAGGTTCAGAGACCCTGAGTACCACAGGGTCAGAGCTGACTAGTGGTAAGGGGAGGTATCTCCAGCAACTATTCCATAAGCTTGAAGAAGATGACCACTACCAGCAGGACTGTCAGGCCTGGACTATTTCATCAGACATTATGGACTGGAAGTTGTTTGGACAATGCAGAGACAAGATGGAATATAAAATGCCTAATTTGCAGTGCTGCAAATTGCTTTATGTTCTGATGAGGTTCAGGTATCAGCCTCCTAAAAGAGTATGGTAGTAGTTATAAGTTAAATTACTGAATCCTGTTTTGAGTTATGTCAATGTGCAATAGGAGTCTTTTGTGTCCATTACCACTTATTTTGTGCATAGGAAATATATAACTGTCCCATACCTGATTCATGTTGTACATAGAGTACATTTTTAATCCCCCCCAATTTTGGAAGGGCTCTACATATGAGTCAAAACCTAAGCCTTAGGCAATGCATCCTTGAAACACTGAAGGATTAAATGATCAAAGAGAGTGATAAAAGGGAACTTAACTTTCCTGTCATGAGGGTGACCTCATCTGAATTCTCTATCTGAATTCCTCTAGGACTAAACCCAATTGGACTAAGTACGTGGATCAAAAATAGGCCTCTTTTGGGAGAGAGAGTGGGTAGAGCACCCCAGTACCCCAGCCTCTGTGGGCCCAGAAGCATTTCTTATATGTTACATTACACACACACACACACACACACACACACACACACACACACACACCCTATATACAAGGAAACCTTGATAGAAAGTAGGACTTAACTCTACCCTCCAATACAGAGAACTTTTATTATGAGACTAATGTTCAACTCAAGAGGACTCCTAGCCATTTCCCTTAGCTTTGAGAACTGGCAGTTTATCACAGAGAATCTCACCAATTAAAAATTCCTTAAAATAGGACTAGTGAAGTTTTTCAAAGAAAAACTGAGATGTGTGTATTCCTTAAAAAACATCACCTCCTCCTCTTATCAGTAAGAAGAATGCATAAGTATAATTTGAAAGTAAACCAAATAACATGGATGAAATTGAAAAATGAGTTCAGGAGGTAACCAGGCCCAGCATGTAGTAAACAGTGACCACAGATATATCTAGCTAATAATTAAAAAGAGTACAAAGTACTTTTAGAAATGAAAAAGTACACAAACAAAAACCTAGCCATGTGACCTTGGGCGAGTTACTTAACCCCAATTGCCCTCCAAAAGGCAAAAAAAAAAAAAAATGAAAAAGTATTCCTGTAAACATTATTATACCCAGTAACTCCTTCAATGTTAGTTAGTGAACATTGAAAAATAAGCATGTTTGAGGGCAGGGATATAAAAAAGTAAGGGTTATTTCCCAGGTCCTTTCACTTGTTTTTAAAACCCTAGAGAGAGATCCTAAATTCATTTTTTCATTTCCCTATCTATAAAATGGGAATATCTAGACTTATCATTTACCTATATTTCAGATCACTTACAAATACAATACATAATGTGAAACACAGAGAAAATGTTGGTTAAGCACTAGAAGAACCTTGTTACTCTTAACTGAACAGGGAGATATAATCATATATGTAATCTTTAATAAAAAGAATATCTCCATTTTCTGCCCCAATAAAGAGATGTGGATTTCTCTTTGCATATATATGTGTACTTTTATTTATTTAGTCATTCATCAAACAGCACCACCATATGCTGTATAACTAGAGAAGATACAAAAATACATAAATTCCCTATCTTCAAGGAGTTTACTTCCAAAATAACATTTGTTTTATGGAAAGTATTTTGACAGGTATAAGATTTCTTCATTGCTTGGATGTCAAATACTCCTATAGTTCTATGAATGGTTCAAAGAGACTTTTATTTTAATCAGTAGCACTGTGTAGACTAAATTCAATAGCTCCTCAGTTAATGCAGATAAGGTTAGAGTGTTAAAATAAACTGGGGCTCTTACTGAATGTAAGTCAATGGATTCTATTCATTATCATATCCCCCCAAATGTTTTTAATAGCAATTTGCTTCCTGCTGATCAATTAGTAATGAATATTAAAATTTTTTCAGCTGTTTGAGTATTAACATTCAATTTTTAAGTAAAGAGTGACAGAAAAGCTACGAAGCAGCTTCTTCAAACAATTGTGTGTTTGTGTGTTTATAGGCATGTTTGCGTGCTAAAATCAGTTTTTAGGGCATGTTCTACCTCATAAGGTAGTTGGATATGTAAAATGTTTGCATGAATAAAGCATAATTTAGGCACACATTCCTTTACACACACAGCTCAGTCATCAAACCTAACTCTAAGTAACAACCTTCTTGATGCATGGGCCATGTTTCAGATGTTAAATCTAAAAGGCTCTGAGAACACTCCAATTTCCATTTTTATTCAGAAGAGCATGAACAACATTCCCTAATATTTCCCAGATTAATTCCCTCCACTTTGAGATGAATTCTTTCCAAGTAAAAAAAATGGTTCAATAAATTAGGTGAAGTCAGATTCTTGAAGAAAACTTCATTCTAGAGAAATGTTCTTTGTGGCTGCTATTTGTGATTTGCTTTTGCACGTGGGATCCCCTTACCTTGTTATGTTTTTGCTGGTGTCTTGCCTTAGTATCCAGGACGTGGTAAGGGCTCTCAGAATCTTGATTGATATAATATACCAGTCTTGAAGGCAGGGTGATTTCTTTCTGCACTGCATTACTGTAACTATTATTGCGCCGGCTGCCATTCTGTTGAAATGCATTCTCTTCATCTGCCAGAACCCCAGCAGTTTCCTTTGCAGTTCCATTCCAGTATGAAGCTGAGGAGGGGAAGGAAAACACACACACACATACACACACACAATAAATACAAGGTCACTAAATTGCATCCTACTTGGTAAAAGAGTGAAAGGTTTTCTCTTTATAAGAAAACATATAGGAAGCACAATAAACCAAAGTGGATAAATGCAATTTGTTTCAGTAATGTAGTTAATGGGGCATTTAATAATACCACTCAAGGAATTGTTGACTTTGATTTGTATTTCACGTGTGTATAATATAAATGCTGCCAAATTTTTCTACCTATGATGGGGGAAGAGGGAGGAAGAGAAGCAGAATAGGAAAGATGGGCTTGATGGAGAATAAGAATTCTTCATTTGTTAAGGACATGCATCAGAACTCTGACTCTCACCCCCCACCCCCAACCACCCACCTAAGTTACACACACAAGCTCAACTCTAACTCTAAATATTCTGCATATAGTCTGGAAGTCAGACTGCCACTAAAAGAAGTTGAATGTTTAGAGAATGTTATTAGTTCCCTTTACAGAATGAATAATTTGCCACTCAACTTTGAGACTGCAGAAAACCATCCTGGGAGAGACAAATATGTGGGCTGCCTTCTGATTTTTTTTCCTACCAAAACCTGGTTTCCTCTTTCAACTATTTTTTCAGCTATCATTTTGTTGAACAAAGTTACGTTACTTATTATTCATAATATTTTTTAGAAAATAAAACAAGAACAGTTAGGCATAGTCCCAAAGTATCCACCCAAACTCCAAGAGCACTATAAATAAAATCTGATGGGAACTGGGGGAGCATAATTACTTTCCATGCATGCACATTTATGTTCCAAAAGGCAAGAAGTGGCTTGCTCTTTTACTGAATTCTTTTTTTTTTAATCCACCAGTTTCCTATCTAAGTTGCAAATATTTTTCTGAAGGGAACTGAGGCACAGAAGTCTCTTTCAACGGCACCAAGGGTAACGAGAAAGGTTTGAAATGAAGAGAACTGAAATAGGTTTTAAAAAGTAAATGGGATTGGGATGAATTTTGAAAATGAGAGTATTGGGAAGAGGAGAGAGAAGGGATGGATGCTGCGCTGTGTCCTGAATGCACCTATCCGCATGCCCTTCGGTTTTCTCTGCAGGGCTACGCTGAGATGGCAAAGCGAAGGGCACTCAGTGCCATACCCACCGCTGGCTGCAGCAGCCCCCCAGGGCTGGGACCAGAAGGAACCGGAGAGCAGCTGCAGGAGGAGGAGAAGGCGGAGGCGGCAGAGGGTGTGCAGCAACAAGGGAGGCGGCTGCCAGCAAGAAGGGAAAGAAGTCGTGGTGGTGCCGAAGGAGGAAGAGGAGGAGGAGGCGAGCAGGCTGCAGCCTGGGGAGGGCTGCCGCAGGGCGCTGATGCCAGGCGGCTTCATGGCTCATAGCTCCAGGGCGCCGCTCTGCTGTCAGCCGGGAGCTCCGGGGCTCGGGCTTCGGGGCGCCTCTGCACCCACAGGGCGGGGAGGCTGCGGGCAGATCACACGGGCTCTTCCCACATGGTGCCCCCCGGGGGCAAGTCGCCGTTGCTGTGGCCGCTGGGGTTGAGAAGGGGCACCAGGTGGGTTCAGCACTTGGTCTACTCCGGCTGGGCGGCTCCCCCTCCCCTCTTCTCCTCTGCTCCCCTCTCGAGGGGCTGATTCTTCTGAGAAGGGCTAGAAGAGCTACCCGCCTCTGCGCGCACCTGCGAGAGCTTCAGCAGCAGCTTCTCGCGCCGCACCGCGGATGCTGCTGCTTGGACCAGTGATGGGGTCTGCAGCCACTGCCTCCACTGCTCTGGCTGCTTTTGATGCTGATGCTGATGCTGCCGCCGCCGCCGCCGCCGCCGCTGCGGCTGGTGCTGAGGGCGCGCGCGCGCCAGAGGGCCCTCCCAGGTAGGGGCGCGCACGGAGGAGGCGGGGGCGCTGGGAGCGCGAGCGCGCCTCCCCGGTCCTCCGCCTAGCGCGGCAAGAGTGAGCTCCCGTGCCGTCAGAGCGCACTGGCTGGGGGCCCCCTCACTCGGTGCTGATGCTGCTGTTGCCTGGCATAGGTCGCACTGCGCATGCCTCCTCATGGGGGGGCGGGGAGGTGGGGTAGAAACACAGCAGAGTGATGCAGCATCCCGATGCCAGCCTCAGAAGTAGATGGTGGCAAACCCCCACACACAAACAATGGGCGGGAGACCATGGACGTTTTACGGAGCAAAAGAAAGGCGGGGGAGAAGAAAGGAACTGGGAGAAAAACACAAAAAAGTGCTAACACACTAGGGTAAAGGATGATCTTTTGAAAATCAACCATTTCCACAAAACATGGGAATAACCTCCACCCACCCCCCTTTATTCCCACCACCACCCCGAGAGACAGTGTTGAGCATTTTGCTTCTGACTACGTCCGTTTCCTTTCCCCAATTTCCCCTCCTCTTGCCCTCTTTCCCTGCAGCTGGAAATGTAAAAATAGTGCTTCTCTTCAGCCGCCCGACCGTGGCGGGTGTGATGGGGGCCGGGGATAAGGGGGTGGAGAAAATATGAGGAAATCACGTTTGCCCATTGCAGGCAGGAGCGAGTGAATGGTGCCAAGTCGGCAGCGCTGGCGGTTCTGTCCTAATGCGCAGGAATCCCGGGAGTTGAGAAGGGAAGCAAGGGAAGTCCGTCCTGGCCTGGCGTGCCTGAGTCTTCCCCCTGGAATCCCCCACCCCTAGCATGGGCGCGGGCTGCGCGCGGGACCTCTTTGGCCCTTCTCAGGCAGCAGCGACAAGGCTCAAAAGTTTAGAAACTGATTGAAGGCCACCTCTAGGGAGGAGAGATTTCTAAAGAGAAAAGAAAAAAAAAACATCCAAGTGTGTCCTGGGGAGAACTCCAAAGATTAAAAATAGGAGAGTGTGACAGCTACTTTAGGAAATCGTGCTGCTCGGAGGTACCTTCAGAAGCGGTTCCTTTTCCTGATTGTGGACTGCAGCTGCTTCTCGACAACACCCAGGGGAGCATCTGTTCTAAGGTGCCCACGCTTCAAAATCTGAGATCGAGTTTATGGGGCTAAAGGAGAAAGGAAGGATATTCTTGGGGTAATAGGAAGTGTAGAGTAATGCTAGGCTCCCAGTTTGGACGGTTAACAACATCTGGCCATTTCAAAACAGGGCTAATGGCATTTTCCTTCCTCAAATCTCAGGGCATTGCGCAGATATTATTTCTCTCATCCCCACCACATCCCTCAGAGTGGGAGAAAACGTTACTGGCTCTGCTTTGCAGACCAGGCAATTTGACCATCAACCACAACAAGCAATGCTTAAGCACCTAAGGTGGTAGGTGCTGGGTGTTCAAAGACAAAAATGGGAAACAGTCCTTGAGGTCACAGAACTTATACTGTACTAGGAAAATACAACGTGTAAACAGACAAGGAAATTAACTTGGAGAAAGAAATTACTAAGGGATCAGGAAAAACTTCAGGTAGGAGACAGTATCTATCAACGAGGATTTATTAAGCACCTACTAGAAACTTGAAGGAAACTAAGGGTTGTATGAGCTGGCACAGAGCAAAAGAGAAAATAATGTCTGTAGCTTAGCTTCCCTAGAAAGTTTGTATCTTGTTTTATCTGTTCTTCTGAAAAACACACAGGCCTTTGCTAATACTGCTTCCTACACCTGGAATGTCTTCTTTTCCCTCCTCTCTCCCCTTTTTACGTAGTGAATTCCCACCTGTCTTTGAAAGCCTGAAGCAATTTCATTTCTTCCTTGAACCCTTTCCTGATTAGCTGTTACCACCACCAATAGCAGTAATGATCTTACCAATATGACCTCACATGGTATTTTATGATGCAATGCAAAGAGCACTGGATTTAGAATTGGGAAACAGTTTAAAATCCATTCTTGGTTATGTAATGCTTATGTCACCTTGATCAAGTCATTTACTCTAAGTGGGTCTCAGTTGCCTTCTATGTAAAATGAGAGGATTGAATTACATCATGTTAAGGGTACTTTACAAGTCGCAATTGTAATATACATATACACATACAGAAAGATAGACAGAAAGACAGACAGATAGATGGATAGATAGATAGATAGACAGACAGATGGGTAGGTAGGTAGATAATTTATTGGTGTGTTTAACAACAATCTAATTATAGATTATCCCCCATCCCACTCGCTGAGAGGTATCTTGAAATAAAGTAAAAACAATTAAGTACAATTAATAATACAGTAACTTCCTCTGAAAGTACATGAAACATTCCACATTTGTAGCTGTCACTTTAACTTTTTTTTAAATTAACAAACCAGTTTCTTCTCCCTCCTGTCCTACCCAGCTGAAAAAAAATGAAAAATAAATTTCTTGTAACAAATATCCATAGGCAAGCAAAACGTATTCCCTCAATAGGGGAATATGTGTATATTTGTATATATACACACATATACATGCACACACATATCCATATATGTATATATGTATCAATCTATACTTTAAATCCATCAACTTTGTCATCTTTGTCATGGATAGCATATTGCATTTTCAGTCCTCTGAAATCATGAATGGTCATTATATTAATCATAGCTCATACAGCCTTCAAAGTTGTTGGGTTTTACAGTGTTGTTATTGCGTAAATTGCTCTGGGTCTGCTATTTCATTCTTAGGTTTATAAAGGTCTTTGAAATTGTTCATTTTTGTAATATTAGTGTTATAGCATAATTTGTCTTGGTTCTGCCTTATTTCACTCTGCATTCACTTTCTACATCTTTTAAAAATAATATATGTATTACTTTCTTTCAATATTATAGTATTCCATCACATTCGTATACCACAATTTATAAAACCATTCTTCAGGTGATGGATATTTCCTTAGTTTTCAGTTTTTGCCACACAAAATGATGGCTACTGATAAATATTTTTTCCACATGTAGCACATTTTCCTTTTATCTCTTTTGAGTATATGTGTAGAAGTAATATAGCTAGATCAAAGGGTTTACATTGTTTAGTAACTTTGTGTATAATTCCAAATTGCCATCCAGAATAATTGTACCCATTTGCAGATCCACCAACAGTGCATCAATGTATCTGTTTCCCACAGCCCCTCCAAAATTTCTCATTTTCCTTTTTGTTGTCTTTGCCAATCTGATGGGTGTGAGTAGAATATCAAAGTTGCTTTAATTTGCATCTCTAATTAATAGTGACATGAAGTATTTTTATATGGCTATCAATAGCCTGGATATCATCCTTTGAGATATGTCCATTCATATCCTTTATAAGAGCATTTATCAATTGAGGAATAGCTCTTATTTTTATAAATTTAAATCATTTCCTTATATATCTTGGAAATGACACCTTTACCAGAGAAACTCAATGCAAAGATTTTTTCCAAGTTCATTGTCTTCCTTTTAATCTTAGCTTTATTGGATTTGTTTGTGAAAAAACTTTTTAATTTTATGTAACCATTATTATCCATCGTATATTCTGTGATCCTCTCCCTTGTTTGGTCATGGACTTCTCTCCTATCTGTAGATCTAACAGGTAATTTTTTTCCATGTTTCTCAAAATGTGTTTATCACATGACATTTTATATCTAGGTCACATAATCATTTGGAGCTATCTTTGTATAAGGTCTAAGGTATTGGTTTGAATCGAATTTCTTTCATATTGCTATCCAATTTTCTCAGAAGTTTTTGTCAAATAGTGAGTTCTTATCCCAGTACCTGGGGGGTGTTAGCATTGATCAAATACTTTGTTGTTGTTCAGCTGTTTCTCAGTCATGTCCAACTCTTCCTGACCCCATTTAGGGTTTTCTTGGCAAAGATATTGGAGTTGTTTGCCATTTCCTTCTCTAGTTCATTTTACAGATGAGAAAACTGAAGTAAACAGGGTTAAATGACTTGCCCAATGACACACAGCTAGAAAAAAGAGGCCAGATTTCAGCTCAGGAGGATGAGTCTTCCTGACTCCAGGTCTAGCACTGACCATTGGGTCACCTAGCTGCCCCAGACCTACCTCAGGAAGGGTCAAAGGAATAAATCTATCAGCCACCAAGTATTGATTGATTGAGTGAGTACTTAAAGAATAGAAAGGACTATTATAGGTTGGGGGAAGGGAGAGATGTGAATAGTGAAGATTAGTCAGCTTCTGACCTGAGGGAATATATAGTCTGACTAAAGAAGGCAGCTAGGTAATACCACTACTACTAAAGAGCACTGAACTTGGAATCAGGAAGACCTAAGTTCACATGATGCCTTCAACACTTACTTAGCTGTATAACTCTGGTCAAGTCACTCTATATGTCTCAGGTGTTTTTTTTAACTTTTATAAAATAATAACTCCTACCTCCCAGGTTTACTGTGAGGATCAAATGAGATAATGTTTGTAAAGCATTTTGCAAAATTTAAAATGATATGTGAGTGATTGCTATTATTATTAATTCTAATCAAAATAACATAACTATTTGCAGATAACTACAATATTTAAAGAAGTATATTTGAAGGGAAGGACTTCCTATGGAATGACTTGCCCAGAGTCACTCAGTGGCAAAGCTGGAGCCCTAAACCCACATCTTCTAGCATAAATTCCCAAGTTGATGGGGTTTATTTTCCCTACACGGCTTCTCACTGCTTTGACACAAGCTAAACAAAGACTGACCAAGGAGAGAGAAATAAAAGGATGAGACCCAAAAAGAAGGAAACTTTGGCTAGAATAATACATGCATGGACTCTAAGGTATTGTAGGGGTAATAACAAATAGGTGAAGTGAAAGTTAACTGATGGAGAGCTCTGACGATCGTGGTCAGTTTGGTCCTGAGGATAACTAGAAAGTTTTGGATGGTTATGTTTGGTCAAAATGCCCCAAACAGAGAATAACTAGGCTTAGTGAGTCCATGGTTGAGGGAAACAATGCTAAAGCTATTTTTACTGGAGACAATTAGGAAGAATACAGTGTTATGGAGGAAGATATTTACTTTGCTGACTGGAAGGATAAACTGGCTAAGAAAAAGGCCTGATAGAAGAGAGTCTTGACTTTGTCATCTTCAATTTCAGGTAAGAAGAATGGGAGGGAAAAAAAGGTTAAAGGAAAGATCTGAAACAGGAAGTAGAGTAAGATTAGGGGAAGAAAGAATCTGAAAGTCATCTTATATCCACATGATAAGAGAAACTAAAGACCAGTTGAAGTTTCTTGAGAGCGTAGATATAAAGAGTATGAGACACAAAAGAAAGCCAAAAGTTTGGGAAATACTAGGAAAACAGGAAAAAGAAAAGTCAGCAAAAATCACACTGAAGGGCAAATAGAAAATAAAGAGATTGGGAGGCGGAGTCAAAATGGCGGAGAAGAACAGAACTTTCGAGCGGCTCCAGCTTCTACCTTCCCCAATTCATGTGAAAGGGGACTCAGAACAAATTTTGGAGCTACAGAACCCACAAAATGACACATAGAATCTAACCTCCTGCTGAGGACAGCCCAGCAGCCTGGCAGGGTGTGGCCAGCCCAGTGCTCTGGGACCCCATCTCCACATGAGCCAGAAGTTTTAGCCCCACGGCGCGCCTGACCAAACACCAGCTGGAGGGAATCCAGAACACCAGCAGCTGTGGCCCTTTCCAGTATGCACTGTGCACTGTGGACTTTGGGACCAGTAGTTGGGAGAGCATCAGCTTTTGCCCCCAGGGCAAGAAGCCACTGAGACACTTAGGCTCAGCTGGCACCACTTTGCAGCATCAGCTCCTGGCCTGCAGTCTATAGGGGGACCAAGTGACCAGTCTAGGGGGTAATCGCTCTTGCTTTCACCTTCTTGGACATGGATTGCAGTCTAGGGTGGAGGTCTTGGGGTGTGTGACCAGCTTGCCAGAGCATGTGGAGGCTTCAGAGAGGGCACCCAACGAATACCTCCAGCAGCTGAGAAAACCCCAGCATTTAGGACAGAAGCCCCCCTGTCTGGTGGCAGAGTCCTACTCTAGCAACAAGCCCAGAAGTCAAGTAATTGAGTGGCAACATGACCAGGCAAAGGAAGTAAAACAAACAGAAGAATCCAACATTAGACTCCTATTTGGGGGACAAAAAAATCAAAGAACGGAACAGGAGGAAGACAGTGAAGTAAGAACTCCTGCACCAAAAGCTTCAAAAGAAAATACGAGCTGGTTATAGGCCATAGAGGACCTTAAGAAGCAAATAAGAGAAGTGGAGAAAATTGGGAAGAGAAATGAAAACAATGCAAGAACATTATGAAATAAGAGTCAACAGCCTAACTGAGGAAAATAACACCTTAAAAAATAGACTAATCCAAATGGCAAAAGAGGCTCAAAAAGGCAATGAGGAGAGGAATGCCTTAAAAAGCCAAATTTGCCAGATGGAAAAAGAATCTCAAAAGCTCACTGAGGAGAATCATTTCCTCTGATTTAGATTGGAGCAAAGGGAAGCTAGTGACTTTATGAGAAATCAAGATGCTGTTAAACAGATCCAAAAAATTAAAGAATAGAAGGCAATGTGAAATATCTCATGGGAAAAACCACTGACCTGGAAAATAGATCCATGAGAGATCATTTAAAAATTATTGGACTGCCTGAAAGCCATGATCAAAGAAAGAACCTAGAAATTATCCTCCAAGAAATTCTTAAGGAAAACTACCCTGATGTTTTAGAACCAGAAGGCAAAATGGAGGTTGAAAGAATCCACCGATCACTTCCTGGAAAAGATCCCAAAAAGAAAACTCCTAGGAATATTATAGTCAGGTTCTGGAATTCCCAGATCAAGGAGAGAATATTTCAAGCAGCCAGGAAGAAACAATTTTAATATTGTGGAAACACAATGAGGATAACACGGGATCTGGCAGCTTCTACACTGAGGATTAAAGGGCCTGGAATATAATATTCGATAGGTTAAAGGACCTGGGACTAAAACCAAGAATCACCTACACAGCAAAACTGACTATCATGTTTCAGGGGAAAATATGGTCATTCAGTGGAATAGAGGACTTTCAAGTATTCTTGATGAACAAACCAGAGTTGAATAGAAAATTTGACATTCAGATACAAGAAGCAAGAGAAGCATGAGAAGGTAAATAGGGAAAAGAAATCATAAGGAACTTATCAAAGTTGAACTATTTACATTCCTACATGGAAAAATGATAATTGTAACTGATGAAACTTTTCTCAGTAGGAAAATAGTTGAAGGGAATGGAAATATTTTTCAGAGAGTATATAGGTGTATGAATACATATATGCATGTGTGTGTATATATATATGTGTGTGTTTACAGGTATACATAAATAGAGGGCACAGGACCAATTTAATAGGAAAGGATGATACTTAAAAGGTGAAATTAAGAGGTGAGAGAGGAATACAATGAGAGATGGGGAGAGACAGAATGGGGCAAACTATCTCAAAGAAGAGGCAAGGGAAAATGGGTTCAATGGAGGGGATGAACAGGAAGGCATAAGGGAATGGTTCAACCTTATAATCATTGAATTTGGCTCAGTGAGGGAATGACATACACACAAATAGGGTATCTCACCCTAAAGGAGAGTAGGGGGGAAGGGGATGAGAAGGGGGATGATGAAAGGGAGGGCAGGCTGGGAGGGCATGAAGTTGGAAGCACACAAAAGGGACAGGACCAAAGTAGAGAATAGAACGAGTGGGAGGTGGGATAGGAGGGAGGGAAATATAATCAGTCTTCTACAATATATCTACTATGGTGATGTTTTGCATTAGCTACATGTGTACATCCTATATGGAAGTGCTTATCTCCCCAGTAAGGGTGGGTGACAAGGGAGGAAGGGAATGAATCTGGAATTCAAAGTTTTAAAACCCAATGTTTAAATATATATATATATAATGTTATATTATATATAATATATACATAAATATATATATAAATATATTACATATTTATATATTAATACATATTTATATATTAATGTATAATATATTGTATATAATATATTTTTATATTATATATTTATATATATATACTATTATTAATACTATTTTACATGTAATTGGAAAATAAGAGGAGGGGATATCCTGGAGGACTGCTGTTTTGGGGAGGTAGTTAGGGGAAAAACAGGGAGAAAATTTGTAACACAAAATCGGGCAGAAATGAATAAAGTAAACCAGAAGTTAATAAAGCATTTTGGGAAAAAAAATGAAAAAAAAAGAAAATAAAGAGATTTTAAACTAAGGTCAGACAGGTTGTCTATGATGATTTAAAATTGGAAGATACCTTAGAGATGTTCAGGTCCACTCCATTCATTTTATAGATAAGGGAACTGATTTTCCCAGGGTCACAGGGTTAATTAGTATGTGTGTCTAAGGCAGGATATGAACTAAGGACTTCCCAACTCTAAGTCTAGTGCCCTATCCACCACACGCTACTGTAGACAAGTCTAAAGGAGTGAAAATGACGTAAAGGGAGCAGCTAGGTGGGCCAGTGAATAGAGCACCAGCCCTGGAGTCAGGAGGACCTGAGTTCAAATCCGGCCTCAGGCACTTGACATACTAACTAGCTGTGTGACCTTGGGCAAATCACTTAACCCCAACTGCCCTGCCTTCCCCTCTCCAAAAAGCAAAACAAACAAACAAACAAAAAATTAGGTAAAGTAAAAGCACACATAAGGTCAAGAGATGACAGTTGAGGGCTAAGAAGAGATAGCTAAATGAGATAAAATAGTTCCAATAGCTTTATCTGTCTGTTTATATGTTTTTCATTCTATTCTTTTGATGGGTGTCCCCAATAGAAAAAAATGGAACAAATGGTGATAAAAAATTCCTCAGTTGCTGAAATCAAAGTAAAATTGTGACAACAATGGATATTATTAACTGTTATCTTCTGAGCTATACCTGGTATGGTTTTTGAAATCATGGGTGGGGAGCCTGTGACCTCAAGGTCACATATGGCCCTCTAAGTCCTCAAGTGCAGCCCTTTGACTGAATCCAAACTTCATGGAACAAACCCCAAAGGACTGAACTGGATTCAGTCAAAGGGTCACACTTGAGAACCTAGAGGGTTACATGGGGCCTTGAGGCAGAAGGCTCCCCACCCCAGTTTAGCTTGGCATATTTCATCACTGTCATCATCATTCTCTCCCTGTAAGCTAAGATGACCAGAAGAAAAGTTAGCACAAGCCATAGTGTCATAGTATATACAATCTAAAATTCTAGAATTAATTTGCCATTGACTGGTAGTCAGACTGGTGCCAACAATTATTCACTCCACAAATACTTAAGAAGTACCTAATATGCATTTAGCTCTATCCAGCTGTGAGTTGATTCTTAGGGGAATAAAAAAGAAACTATCCCTTCTTCCCTAATTTCCCAGTTCTCCCAATAGGAAATAAGTTGCACCCCTAAGAGAAATACAAATGCTGAGAAGATGCCAAACTTTCCCTCATTCAAATCCTACTTGTTCTCATTTTGTTTTTCCAAGGTATATTTTCTAGTTTGAATAGATAGATACCTGAGAGATGATATGGCCATAACAGGCCAGACACTAGAGTAACATAAACTGACAGCATTTCGTTGAGCCTGTCTCTATCTGTGATCTGGCCGTGTCATTGAAACTTCATCCTAAGTTATGGAATTCAGCCAGAGAGTACAGACTTGGAACACTTTAACATGCTCAGCAGAACAGCAGCTGCTGTCATATGCAATATAGAAGACGTATGGAAAAAGGTATATCTACAAATCTAAATTGGATAAGTACACCCAAGGCTAGTCTGAAGGTTAGGCTGCAGTGTAGCTGTTTCCAAGTGTCTTAGTTCATTAGCTCTTATTTAGGTATGTCATACTGACATTGAACTTGCCTTTAATTTAGAAAAGTATTTGTTGAAGATTCAAAAAGATATCTCTGTATACAGACTTTCTCTCTCTCTCTCTCTCTCTCTCTCTCTCTCTCTCTCTCTCTCTCTCTCTCTCCCTCTCTCTCTCTCTCTCTCTCTCTCTCTCTCTCTCTCCCTCTCTCTCTCTCTCTCTCTCTCTCACACACACACACACACACACACACACACACACACCTCACTCCGGTGTTGATATCGCTCATGTAATACATGTAAATACAAGTATACCATTGATGGGCCATTGTTGCTGATAAGTAGTCTCTCTCATATGATCTTCAACTAGAATTCCCATTTATCTGGTCCACGTATAAGTTGATTCTGATTGGTTGGGCCTTGAGGTAAGTCATCAAATAAGCCCATGACTATTGGTTGAATGACTTCACCAATCTCTTGTTGAGCTGAGTTTTTACAATCCTCCTGGAAATTGTGAAAGTCCCCATTTGGTCCTTTCAAATATTGTACTTTACCTATGTATTTATCTATTTCATGCTGTGATTGGAGAATACCCCCATTCATTCAAGAGGTCATTCAGCTGAGGGAACTCCTGGTGGTTAAGTTTCAGTCTATTAAGTCTATCAACTGTAATAGTATTAAGGGGAAGAGAAATGCCAGGGGCAATGTTTGTGTAGGATTTCCCCATGGGCCAAATTGAATATTTGAATAGCATAGCAACTGAAGAATGAATATAGCAAGGTCTGTTCAATATCTTTCAAATTTATTTGTTTTATATATGCCATAAACCAAGGTAGTCACTTCCTCAAATATTAGCAAAAGGTGTTTTGTGGGTTTTTTTGTAATTAAATCTAGAGTGACCAAATTCAACTCAATGGATTTGCTAATTGATTCATGACATGGGACAAAACTGACTTGTAGGAAAAAAGGGTCTTGGACCTCTCTTGAGAGAGTGGTTCTTAAATTCCTTAAGAGACAAATATTTAGGCTATAATTAGAGCTTCTCTTTGGAAATACACAAATGTTTGTACTTCTTAGAATAATTAGATTCAGAAATCATCCAAGTCAAAGGTTAGGAACATAAATCACATCAGTTCTGTGTGTGGATCAGTGATGGCCAACAACATCCTATTGGTACTCTTAAAGTAAACAAAAAAAAAGTTTGATGTTGAATTTATAACAAAGTATCACCGATGTTTCAAAACATTGGGAGGAGCATTCGAAATGAAATGCTGCAAGCATTTTGTTTGGGGGCCAGGGCTTGTCAATTGTACAACAATGTTTATAAGCTTGATTTAAAATATAGATATAGGTGTATAGAGATAGGTGTCTGACCCTAAGTGGAAAGGGAAAAGAAGAAAATAATTTTATTTAATTGCTATTTTAAGCCACACTAAAAGAATGCCAGTTACACTTTACTATTACAGTTGATAGAGCATTATACACCCTGACAAATTCCATCAAATTCAGCTTTGAAATCTAAATTTGAGACCTTACATTCATTGGGACCTTACATTTATTAACTGTTGGTTCTCAAAATATGCTTGAAGAAATTAGATCCACATCATTTCATAACAAAAATGATCAGGGTATACCTTTGAAGATGTTGTTTTAGGCATAAAGGCATTTTCATACTAGTGAAGTGGATGATTTGCATCCAAAGTTCAAATACTCTGACCTTTTGAAATTCATAATATCAAGTACAGAGGTAGGAGAGGGAGAGAGATTGTCTTCTTACCTCCATTTTATGGCAGCTTCTCTACCTGCCTAACAGATTTATTTATACAGAAAAAAGAGATGTGTCAGATTATGTAGTTATTTGAGGGGGAAAATAACTTTGAAGAAACCTAAAACTAAGTGTTAAGTGTAAATTTTTAATAGATGATGGTTAAGTCATTTTAGAGACCTCCAGTGAAGAACATAAAAGGCAAAGTTTTAGGAACAAAGGTGCTAATTTGGATAAAAACCATTTCTAACTTCTTTGTAATTGGAACTAGACTCCACTTCTCCATAGATGAAGAACATGTGTGTGAGAGTGTGTTTGGGTATGTGTGTATACACACATTCAAGGTGATCCAAAAATCTTAACTGTGGATAGTGGGAAGAGAAGGACAGGGAGAAAGACATACAGACAGAGTCGAATAGTTATGTATACTACATGCTCTGGGTTCATTCTCCCAAGTCTCACTCATATTGGTTGTCCTATTCCCAGGGGGTAGCTATTACTTCTCCCCTCAGGAGTCTAGGGGTAACTCAGAGGGTTTAGGGGGTTTTTTGAATGAGGGATCATGAGCCCTCATTTGTATTTCTCTCTCCCCACCCCACCCCCATATCAGTTGACATCTCTCTAGTATTAATTAGCCAATTAACATCAATTAGCCTTTACAAAGTAATATTTACTAAGGTTATTAAGAACAGTTCACACAAAATCATTCACACACACACAATCCCTGGAGCACACTCTTCCATGAGTACATACCAGATTCCAGAGGAAAGTGGGCTCAAGCTTTCAGAGCATATGGGACAAAGGTGTAACTCACAAATCCTTGTTGGGTGGAAGTCCTTCTTCCCTTCCACAGTCTCTAGAAGTTTTCCCTTGAACTGCCTTTCTTCTTTATGTCTAGCTTGTCCTCAACTTCTGTTGAAGACGCCACTGTCAGTCATTGCTATTCTAGGGACATTTCACAATGTGAAGTCTTCTAATCCAAGTCTTCTAACTTCTTTCAAAGTTAGAAAGTTAGAAAGATCTTCCTTTGGGAAAAAGAGAAAAGGCGGGGGCGGGGGGGGGGGTGGCAGGGCAGAAATGTTCTATTCCTCTCTCCCAAGTTGATTCTCTTTCAGGATTTAGCTAAATTTCATCTACCACCAGACTAGTGGCCTTCATTAGAATTTGGGACTCTGAGCTGGCTTGTTATTTTATTCAGATCCTCAAAGGTATGACTGAGTCTCTTTAACCCATCCCAATACACTTCCAGTGTAATGTCATCCCATCCTAAAGGCAAGAAGCATTTCTCTTCTTCCAAACGACTTAAGGACCTTTCTCACCTAGTCTGTGCCTTTGATTGATCAAATAGAGGTATTCAAGGAATTGTTTACATAGCACACATAGCTTGATTCATTCATTCATTTCATGAGAAATCTGGACCTTCTCCGTTCAACTAGGGTACAGGATTATCACCATCCTCACAAGAAATGAAAATGTACTCAAAATTTAATTCTTCTTGGGAATTTCGCAACATTCTTTTTGATGTCTGAAAATGCCATACAGGGGCGGCTAGGTGTCGCAGTGAATAGAGCGCCGGCCCTGAAGTCAGAAGGACCTGAGTTCGGAGCCGGCCTCCGACACTTAATCCACACAAACAAAAAAAACCTAGCCATGTAACCTTGGGCAAGTTACTTAACCCCAATTGCCCTAAAAAAAAGGGGGGGGGCAGCTAGGTGGCGCAGTGAGTAAGAGCGCCGGCCTCGGAGTTGGGATGACCCGAGATCAGATCCGGCCTCAGAAAATGAGCACCCCCACATGAATAATGACTAGCCATGTAACCTTGAGCAAGTTACTTAACCCCAATTGCTTAAAAAAAAAAAGAAAGAAAGAAAATGCCGTACAATATCACATTGCAAGGATCAGGAATCATTGATTTAGAATAACATAGGTTACCAATAGTTTGAAATCTAGTTTAACTTTGCCAATATATAAATCTTAATTCTCCCACTGACTGATGAATATGCAATGCTAGATACACAGAGTAGTACTGATCAAAAAGGGATAAACCAGAACGTGGTGATGATGTACACAGGGTTGAACTTAAGTGTCCTAAAAGTGTAGTAAAATGATGCACAATAGGAATAAGCACCTGACAAAAAGTAATTATTAAGCACCTATTGTGTAAGAACACGTTAATAGGAGTTTCATCAGAGAAAAACATTACTTTATTTGATTCACCATGTTATAGGTGACATAATTACAGCATCCTAATTGTAAGAGTACATTAAATAAGGAGGAAAAAAAATATTTTGATAGCAGTCAAATTTTGCTTAAAAGATAAAGAGATTGTCTAATAAGAGAGTTCATATAAATCAGCTTTATACAAGATTCTCTCATCCACTGAAGTCTATTATCATTCACTATTTAACTTTGAGCAGGAATGAATGAAATTAGCTTGAAATGAGGCCTGTAGGTGATCTGGTTAATAGGAATTCTCCCATGCTATCTGACAGACTCATAAATTATCTTTGGAGAAAAAAATCTTAAGACTTGCAAAAATTCCTTTCAGTCTACAGATTAGCCTGGTATCATTCTTCAAAAAATTTGTTATCTGGGAATTATAAGATTCAGAGTTGGAAGGGACATTAGAGACCATCAGAAAATAATAGGTAAGGTTGAGAGAAGTTAAATGACCCTTCCTAGGTCTCCCAACCAATAATAGCAGCTAACATTTATATAGTGCTTATTACATGCCAAGTATTAAGTCCTTTACAATTAGTGTCTCATGTGATCCTGACTACAACACTGGGAGGTCGGTGCTATTATTATGCCTGTTTACCAATGAGAAAACTGAAGCAAACAGAGATTAAGTGACTTGTCCAGAGTCATACAGTTGCTCGGTATCTGAGGCTGGATTTGAACTCCAGTCTTCCTGATTCCAGGGCCAGTTCTCTAGCCATTGAACCATCTAACTGCCTAAAAAAGTAAAAATTTAAACCTAGTTCCTCTGATGCCAGAACCAGTGTTCTATCCACAATTGTGTTAGAAGCCCCATTCTGAATGAAGCTTTGCCCTGTAGTGTAACCTCATGAGATATTCCCAATCTATTCCAGGAAAATAGTCTTCTCCTGGCAAGAGAAAGTAGAGAATTCATCAAAGTCTAGTAACTCCTTCATGATCTTCCCCTGTCTCTCCCTGTCATAGGTAGATATGATGCTATTTCTACACAAACCTGTGCCCTTCCTACAACCAAAAGTTGCAATAGAGCTAAATGGGCTTTATAATTTAGATCACGAGGAGATTTAAAGAAAAAAACTGTGCCTGGATAAAAGACATCATATCCTCTAGAATTTTAGTGAATAATTCGGTTCATCAGTTTAGAAAATGCCTTTTTATGTCTAACTCATCTTCAAAGGAACTATCCTGGTCATTTTTGCTATCAAATGATACACATTTAATTTTCTCATACATATTTTAAGAGTGATTTGGGGGGGTTAAAGCATGGTCCTTAAGAAAAAAATCTAATCCCTAAACCCCAAGATATGTTGTGAGGTTTCAGTGATCAAAATTTACATTCCTTTGGGCAGAGCAGCTACAGGTAAGGGTATGATACCCTGTGTGGACAGATGGAAGGGAAGGGAAGGGAAGAGAGTAGAATGGAAAGGAAGGAAAGGGAAAGGAGGAAGAAAGGAAAGAAAGAAAAGGAGAAGGAAGGAAGGGGCTATGTTGCCCAAATGGCCAGTTCCAATTGGGTCCCCAGTGGGGCAGCTCCTACTACTACTCACAAAGGTTGTTGTTTGTCCTTCCAATGTTTTGAAACCTTGGTGATATTTTGTCATGTTTAACATTAAACTTTTCCACTTATTTGTTTAATTTAAAATTACTAATAAGATGTTGTTGTCCATTCCCGATCCATACACAAAACTGATGTGAATTATGTTCTTAACCTTTGACTTGCATGATTTCTGAATCTAATCATTCTAAAAAGTGCAAATATTTGTATATTTCCAAGACAAGTTCTAGTTATAGCCTAAATATTTGTCTTTTAAGGAATTTAAGGATCATTCTGCCAAGAGAAGTGCAAAGCCCCTCCTTGCTAAAGAACTTGGTTTTTTTCCATGTCATGTTAGAAAATCCATAGCCAGTTGATCAGCATTTATTAAGTATCTACTATGTTCCAGGTATTGTGCTAAGTGCTGGGAGTATAAAGAAGGTAAAAGATAATTCCTGTTCTCAAAGAATTCAGTCTAATGGGGAAAACATGAAAACAATGATGTATAAACAAGATATATGTGGAATATATTGGAGATAATCAGCAGAAGGAAGTCCCTAGCATTAAGGGGGAACAAAAGGGACTTCCTGTAGAAGGTGAAGTTTTAACTGGGACTTGAAGGAAGTCAGGGAAGCCAGGAGGTAGAGATGAAGAGGGAGAAAATTCCAGACATAGGAGACAACCACAGAAAAGTTCCAGAGTCAGAAGAAAGAGCATCTTACTCAAGGACCAGCAAAGAGACTAGTGTCACTGGACAGCAGAGAATATAGGGATGATTTAGGTATAAGAATATTGGAAACATGGCAGAGTTGGGAGTGGGGGAATTTTTGAAGGGCTTTGAATGTTAAAAAGAGGATTTTATATTTTAATCTAGAGGTGATAGGGAATAATTGGAGCTTATTGCATATGGGGGAGTGGTGACATGATCAGATGTATTTTAAGAAGATCATTTTGCTACCTGAGTGAAGGATGGAGTGCAGACGGGAGAAACTTGTGTCAAGGAAATCAACCAGTAGGCTATTTTGGTGATCCAGGTGTGATGTAATGAAGACACTGTGAAAGTGGCAGTATTTGAGGAAAAAAGAGGATGTAGATGAAAAATGTTATAAAGGTAAAATTGACAGGCTTTGTCAACAGATTAATGTGAGAGAAGGGTATGAGGGAGTGAGGAGTGGAGGACAGCACCACATTATTGATTCTAATTAACAAATACCCATTAGCTTCACTTAGAAAGACTTAATTTTGTAATAAATTTCACACATCATCTGCCTGAATGTCTAAATTCACAATGATATTATTTTTTAAAGGTTTTACTCATTCTATTTTCAATGGCCATTTATATCTACTTTAGAAGACTTCAAGTAGTATATATTACAAAGAACTATTTTACTCTTTTAAATTATAGAGTTTATAGTTGCATCTTTCATTTTATAACATGTTAATTTTCATCATCAAGTCTTTGGTCAGGAACATGTTCCAGCAACCATCTCACCTTGGAAGAGCCTCCCACCCCAGTAGCCTCTTCCTCTAGTTGGTCAGTTTGTCCTACAACTTCCATTTTTAGGAAAGGCTCAGACCAGCCATGTTTACCCCCTTAATTGCTTTCTAGCCCTTTTCCTGAGTCCATGAACTCTCCACCATGCACACATAGAAACACTTTTTCCTTTTCCCTTTCCTTTTCAGATTTTTTTTGTATCTTCTTTCTCCATTAGAATGTAAGTTCCTGGGGGCATAGTCAAGATGGCAGAGAAGAAACAGCACTTCCATGGAGCTCTGGCCCACACCACTTCAAAATTATATAAAAGGAGGACTCTGAAAGACCTCTGGAGCTCCAGAACCCACAAAATGACACAGAGAAGCTAACTTCCCACTGAGGACAGCTTGGCAGCCCGGCAGGGAGCAGCCAGCACAGCACTCTGGGAGCCGAGCCCAGGACCACATGAGTTGGAGGTTTTAGTCCCAGGGCGGCCAGACCAGCAACCAGCTGGAGGGACCCCAGAACACCAGCAGCTGTGGTGTTTCCAGAATTACCAACACATAGATGCCTAGAACAAAGTGAGAGGTCAGAGCCCTATGGACTTTGGGACTGGTTGGGAGAGCGCATCAGCTTCTTCCCCTGGGGGCTAGAAGCCACTGAGGAGTCACATTGCAGCTTCAACTCCTGGCCTGCGAAACTGTAGGGGGGATCCGTCAATCAGTCTGGGGGGAATCGCCCTTGCTTTACCCTTCTTGGACCTGGATTGTGGTCTGGGGTGTAGGTCTTAGGTTGTGTGACCAACTTACCAGAGTGTGTAGAGGCTTCAGAGAGGGCACCCAACTAATACCTCTGGCAGTTGAGAAAACCCCAGTGTTTGGTACAGAAGCTCCCTTGACTGGTGGCAGAGACCTACTATGGCAACAAGCCCAAAAGTCAAGTAATTGAGTGGCAACATGCCTAGGCAAAGGAAACAAAATAAACAGAAAAATTCAACATTAGATTCCTATTTTGGGGGCAAAGAGGATCAAAGCATGGAACAGGAGGAGGACTGTGAGGTCAGAAATCCTGCACCAAAAGCCCCAATTGAAAATACGAGCTGGTTATAGGCCATAGAGGACCTTAAAAAGCAGATAAGAGAGGTGAAGAATGGGGTGGCTAGGTGGTCCAGTGAATAGAGCACCGGTCCTGGAGTCAGGAGGACGTGAATTCAAATCCGACCTCAGACACTTCACACAGACACACACAAAACTAGCCATGTGACCTTGGGCAAGTCACTTAACCCCAAGTGCCCTCCAAAAAAGCAAAAGAGAGAGAGAGAGAGAGAGAGAGAGAGAGAGAGAGAGAGAGAGAGAGAGAGAGAGAAGTGGAGGAAAAATTGCGAAGAGAAATTAAAAAGATGCAAGAAAAGTATGAAATGAGAGTCAACAGCCTGACTGAGGAAAATAACACCTTAAAAAATAGACTAATTCAAATAGCAAAAGAGGCTCAAAAAGGCAATGAGCAGAAGAATGCCTTAAAAAGCCAAATTTGCCAGATGGAAAAAGAATCTCAAAAGCTCACTGAGGAGAATCATTCCTTCAGAATTAGACTGGAGCAAATGGAAGCTACTGACTTTATGAGACATCAAGATGCTATTAAGCAGATCCAAAAAATGAAAGAATAGAAGGCAATGTGAATGGGAAAAACAGCTGACCTGGAAAATAGATCCAGGAGAGATAATCTAAAAAGTATTGGACTACCTGAAAACCATGATCAAAGAAAGAATCTAGAAATCATCCTTCAAGAAATTCTCAAGGAAAATTGCCCTGATGTTTTAGAACCAGAGGGCAAAATAGAGGTTGAAAGAATCCACTGATCACCTCCTGAAAAAGATCCCAAAAAGAAAGCTCCTAGGAATATTGTAGCCAGGTTCCAGTACTCCCAGATCAAGGAGAGAATATTACAAGCATCCAGGAAGAAACAATTTCAATATTGTGGAAATACAATCAGGATAACACAGGATCTGGAAGCTTCTACACTGAGGGATTGAAGGGCCTGGAATATATTCTGGAAGGCAAAGGAGCTGGGATTAAAACCAAGAATCACCTACCCAACAAAACTGAGTATCATGTTTCGGGGAAAATTTGATCATTCAGTGGAATAGAGAACTTTCAAGCATTCTTGAAGAAAAAACCAGAGTTGAATAGAAAATTTGACATTCAGATACAAGAAGCAAGAGATGCTTGAGAAGGTAAACAGGGAAAAGAAATCATAATGAACTTATCAAAGTTGAACTGTTTACATTCCTACAGGGAAAAACAATAACTACAACTGATGAAACTTTTCTCAATATGAAAATAGTTGAAGAAGGGTATATGTGCATACGAATATATATGTGAATGTGTGTATATATGTTTTCAGGTATACATAGATAGAGTGCACAGGTCAAATTTAATAGGAAGGGATGATACTTAAAAGGTGAAATTAAGAGGTGAGAGAGTAATATAATGAGAGGAGATGGGGAGAGACAGAATGAGGTAAACTATCTCATATAGAAGAGGCAAGTTTAATGTTTACAAGGGAGGGGAAAAACAGGAAGGTAAAAAGGCAAAACCTTATTCTCATTGAATTTGGATCAGGAAGTGAATGACATACATACTAAATAGGGTATCTCACCCTACAGGAGAGTAGGGGGGAAGGGAGAAGAAGGGGGATAATGGAAGGGAGGGCAGGCTGGGGAGGAGGAAAGTTGGAAGCACCCACTTTTGAAAATGGACAGGATCAAAGTGGGGAGTGGACCAGGTGGGAGGTGGGATAGGAGGGAGGGAAATATAGTCAGTCTTTTACAATACATCTACTATGGTAATGTTTGTATAGCTACATATGTACAGCATATACTGAGTTGCTTATCTTCCCAATAGGAGTGGGTGGCAGGGGAGGAGGGGAATGGGTCTGGAATTCGAAGTTTTAAAATCAAATTTTTAATTATATATAAATACTATGATTAATACTACTTTGCATATAATTGGGAGATAAGATTGCAAGCATTGGGGCACAAGGATTCACCTTACCCTACTGGAAAAGTCAAAGAGGGTATGGGTGAAGAGATGGGAGAGAGCAGATTGGATGAGGGGATATCCTGTTGGACAGCTATTCTGGGGTGGTGGGTAGGGGAAAATGGGGAAAAATTATAATTCAAAATCTGACAGAAATGAATGATGTAAACCAGAAGTTAACAAAGCATTTGAAAAAAAAAAAAAAGAATGTAAGCTCCTTAAGGGCAGGGACTGTCCTTTCACTTCAATTTATATTCTGAGCACTTAACAGAGGGTCTGGCACATACTAAGCATTTAATAAATGCTTGTTGACTTTACTTGAACACAAAACCCCAAATAAAAAGTATCAGATGATGAGAATTTAACTTACAGTTAAAAATTCAGTGCAGCAAAGGATTCAATGAATGTAAGCTTCTAAATTTAGATGCTGGTTAGAGCAACATTTTGTGGAAGTGATAAGGGTATTTAACACTCTATCAGCAATAATAGTAAGGTGTAACCGGTACTCTTCTAGTACTGCTTAAAATAGAAATTTACTAAAATTCTTTTCTTCCCTTCATTTTTCACTTGGAGTTCATTGTTCCTGTGGAAAACTATGAACTGCTTCACAGAAATCTACTTTGTTATACTATTTCCAGATGAAGAAAAAAAATAGTCATTGCCAGGAGATTAAAATTTTAGAGTCAGATAAACTAAGGTATCACAAATCCATAATGAATTATTAAGATAAGCTAGCAGGTTTGAGGAGTATGCCTCTAAATTTTTGTTTTGTTTTGTTTTGTTTTGTTTTTGGAGGGCAATTGGGGTTAAGTAACTTGCCCGAGGTCACACGGCTGGTTTTTGTTTGTGTGCGTTAAGTGTCTGAGGCCGGATCCGAACTCAGGTCCTTCTGACTCCAGGGCCAGCGCTCTACTCACTGTACCACCTACCCTCCCCCCTCTAACTTTTTAAAGTTATCACAGATAAACTAATGCTCTTTCAAAGCAAGTCCCTTGGTGCCACTGACAGAGGCATGATATTATACTGGTATACCATTCTTCCTGGGCTTGGATAGAGATAGGATCTGCCATGAACTAAGGCTGAAGTCTCCTAAATTAGGGATCCAATAACAATCAGGCCAAAAGGTACCCTACTTCAGAGGGTCCAGAAATAATTGACAGGCTCTTCATCATTACCAAAGATACAAGGGACTAAGCAGTGGGACCAGAAGTAAAGGCAGAGGTTGGTAACCAGAATCACAATCAAAATGAGTAAGTGAAGTGTGCAAGAGATGTGTTGTGGGAGGTAGGAGAGATATACTCCTGTGTTTAATCCCAGAATAACAGAGAGTTCACACAGTTTGCTCAAGTCAGTTTCTTTAGAGGGAGTATGCACCTATCTATTTTCCATCTTCCAGATTCCTTTAAATTAGTTGCTGCTGGACAGCTCCCCACCATAGCCTACAGTGTTACTCTCCAAGGAAATGCCCTGACTCTTTATGAAAATTCCTGTGTTCTCATGTCATAGCATCATAGAACTAAAAACTGAAAGATACCTTAGAAATCTAGTCTAACCCATTTAATTTACAAATTAAGAAAAGGAGGCATGAAGAAGTTAAGGGATTTGCCCAAGGTCACTCAAATATTAAGTACCAATTCAAGATTGAAATCCAGAGCCCCTTGACTCAAATCTAATGCTCTTTATATCTCTCATATATCAACTATTACAATGAGTATGTAGCATATGGCATATGGAGGCTTGAAAATACTTTCATTAAACATAGATTTTCATTGTAGTGACATTTGTTTACATAGAATTTTATCTTTTGGGCTTCTTAAAAACTTTTGAACTAGTTACTTGGGTCTTCTATTCAATCCCAGCAGTAAGAATAAGGAGCAATATGAAGAAGGTACAAAGAAGCAAATTTAAGCCCGACATCAAGAAAAAATTCATAATTAGTAGAGCTGTGGAATATAGATAGATAGCCAGATTTTGAGCCAGGAAGATTGGAGTTCAAATCTTGCTTTAGATACTTGATAGCTCTATAACCCTGGGCACATCCCTTAAACTCTTTGTACTTCATTTTCCTGACCTGTATCATGGGGATAATAATAGCATATATCACAAGAATATTTTGAGGAACAAATGGCATAATATATGTAAAAGTATTGTGGGAGTAGAAAGAGGACTTCTGAGTGGCTCCAGCTCCCACCTTCACCAATCCATGTAAAAGGGAACTCTGAACAAACTTGGGAGCTACAGAACCCACAAAATGACACAGCGAAGCTAACCTCCCACTGAGGACAGCCTGGCAACCCGTCAGGGAGTGGCCAGCCCAGCACTCTGGGAGCCAACCCCAGCCCCACATGAGCCAGAGGGTATAGCCTCAGGGTGGCCTGACCAGCAGCAGGCTGCAGGGACTCCAGAACACCAGCAGCTATAGATGTTTCCAGAATTATCAACACATAGATGCTAAGGACAAAGTGAAAGGTCAGTACACTGTGGACTTTGGGACCAGCAGTGGGGAGAGCATTAGCTTTTGGCCCCAGGGCAAGAAGCCACTGAGACACTTAGGCTCAGCTGGCACCACTTTGCAGCTTCAGCTGCTGGCCTGCAGTCTGTAGAGGGACCAGGTGACCAGTCTAGGGGGTAATCACTCTTGCTTTAACCTTCTTGAACATGGATTGCAGTCTAGGGTGGAGGTCTTGGGGTGTGTGACCAGCTTGCCAGAACATGTGGAGGCTTCAGAGAGGGCACCCAACTAATACCTCCAGTAGCTAAGAGAAAACTCCAGCATTTAGGATGGAAGCACCCCTGTCTGGTGGCAGAGTCCTACTCTAGCAACAAGCCCAGAAGTCAAGTAATTGAGTGGCAACATGCCCAGGCAAATGAAACAAAATGAACAGAAAAATTCAACATTAGATTCATATTTTGGGGACAAAAAGGATTAAAGCATGGAACAGGAGGAAGACAGTGAAGTCAGAACTCCTGCACCAAAAGCTTCAAAGGAAAATACGAGCTGGTTACAGACCATAGAGGACCTTAAGAAGCAGATAAGAGGGGTGGAGCCAAGATGGCGGAAAGGAAGCAGTAACCTCACTGAGCTCCTCCATCACTAAGTCTCAAAGGGTGAATATGAGCGGATTCTGGAGTGACAGAGCCCACTGGAAGACAGAGCGTGGCAGAATCCAGCCCAGGAGGTTGCCCAGTGTGTCCGCACAGGTCGAGCACAGAGCGCGTGGGGTCTGCACAGCTCAGACCTAAGAGCAGACAAGCAGACTACACCAGAGAGAGAAAAAGCCCCAGCCTGCAGACTTACCAAGGACGAATCGCAGTCATCTCACAGAGGGAACGGATCATTGGAGCCAGGTAGGAGAGTCGGGCCCCCAGTGAAGAGAGTGGCTTCTCTGGCTGCATTCAGCCCCCAGCCTGGAAGTTTAGGAACTGCCTGCCTGTATAATACAGGGTCTGGAATCGCAAAGTAAATTCTAGCTGCTCTGATCCTCCCATCCCTCCTTCATGAAGCAGAGAACACAAAGATAAGTCTCCCACCGAAATTGAAATCCCAAGTTAATGGAAATAGCCTCAGGCTTGAGAGTCTCCAAGAAGGGGTGTAACTGAGACAGCCAGGAGTCTGAAGAAAAGAGAGGGAGGGGTCCCAACAAGCCTCACCTCACCTCACCAACAAAAGCCCAGGGGAATAGAGGCAGAAATCTGAAGTGGTCAGACTCACCCCCACTTACATATCTACATTCCTCACTGATTTCCCTGACTTAGCCATAAACTAGCCACCCAGAGGTATTCAAAGTCAAGGATCAGGCCCTAAATTCATAGCCTGAGAAACTAAGAAACAGTAAGTCACAATGGGAAGGAAGGAAGCTGAAAAGGAGAAGGGGAAGGCAAGAAAGTCTATTCGAGCATACTATGCAGGGCAAGAACAACAAAACACACAGGACAATATAGACTTTCTGCCCACACCAGAGACCACAGAAGGAAATATGATCTGGTCTCAAGCCCAAATAGCATTCCTGGAGGAGCTTAAGAAAAATTTTAAAGACCAAATCAGGGAGGCAGTGACCAACTTGGAAAAAAGAAAATACCTCCCTAAAAAAGGAACTTCAAAAACTAACTGAAGACCATAATTCACTAAAAATTAGATACAATCAAACTGAAACTCAGAACTCTATGATGCAGCAGGAGTCAATCAAAAAAAAAAACAAAACGATCAAAAAATTGGAAGAAAATGTAAAATATCTCACTGGAAAAATAACTGACCTAGAGAACAGATCCAGGAGAGACAACTTAAGAATTATTGGTCTACCAGAAAGTCATGATGAAAAAAGCAGTCTAGATAACATCCTCCAAGAGATTGTCAAAGAAAACTGTCCTGAGGTCCTGGAATCAGAAGATAAAATAGCTATCGATAGAATTCACCGGACTCCTCCTAAAAGAGATCCCAAACTGAAAACTCCAAGAAATATAGTAGCCAAATTCCAGAATTACAAGATTAAAGAAAAAATTCTACAAGCAGCCAAAAAGAAACAATTCAAATATCGAGGAACTACAGTTAGGATCACACAGGACCTAGCAGCTTCTACATTAAAAGAGCGGAGGGACTGGAATTTGATATTTCACAGGGCAAGAGAGCTAGGACTACAACCAAGGATTAACTACCCGGAAAAACTGAGCATAATCTTTCAGGCAAGGAGATGGACGTTTAATGAAGTAAGGGACTTCCAGACTTTCCTAATGAAAAAGCCAGAGCTCAATGGAAAATTTGATCTCCAATTACAAGACTCCAGAAGGACATAAAAAGGTAAACAAGGGTAACATAGACTCACACATGCAGAAGTGCATACACCCACACCCACAAACACATGCTCATTACTTGGGATGCAACAAGAGCAAAATGTTCACATCCCTATATGTGGAGCTGATAACTGTCAATATTAAAAATCTTTATGATTATCATGACCTGCAAAAGGGTTATACTTAGAGGGTGTGGGTATGAATGCACTAACATGGAGTCTAAAAAAAAAAAGACTATTAAGGGGATCAAAGGTACCATAATGGGAAAAAAGGAAAGGATGAGCTAGGAAAAGGTAAAATATGCCATCTGAAGAGGCATCAAAACACACTATAGAAGAGGGGAAAGAAAGAGGGAGAGGAACATCATTTAAACACTATTCTCACTGGTTCTGGTTCAAAGAAGGATCAAATTAATCAGTGAAGTTTAATATTCTAACGTGAATAGACACATAAATTCATTAAATAGAGGAAAAGGAGGGAGGGAGAGGAGCACTGTTTGAAATTTACTCTCATTGGTTTGGAATCAAACGGGGAGTAATTTACTCTGATAAGTATAAAAATTTATTGTGTCCTATAGATAGTGGGAGGGTAAGGGGGGGGTGAAAAGGAGGAGACTAAAGGGAAGGATTATAAGGGAGGGAAATAGTAGTAAGGGGAGAGGGTAGGTTAAGAAGGGGGGTCACTGGGTGGGAACACTGAGGGAGGGGGCAGTCAAAAGGGAAAACTTCAAGGAGGGGAAGGGAGAAGGAAGAAATAAAAACATAAACAGGGGAGGAAATAGGATGGAGGGGAAGAGACAGATAGTCATCATTACTGTGAATGTGAATGGGATGAACTCTCCCATAAAACAGAGGCAGATAGCAGAATGGATTAAAAACTATAATCCTACAATATGCTGTCTACAAGAAACACATTTGAAACAAAGGGATACCCACAGGGTAAAGGTAAAAGGTTGGAGTAAAATTTATTATGCCTCAGCTAAAGTAAAAAAAGCAGGGGTAGCAATACTTATCTCAGATAAAGCAAAAGCAAAAATAGATCTAATTAAAAGAGATAAGGAAGGAAACTATATCCTACTAAAAGGCACCACTGAGAATGAAGCAATATCACTACTTAATATATATGCACCAAGTGGTATAGCATCCAAATTCCTAGAGGAGAAGTTAAAGGAATTAGAGGAAGAAATAGATAGCAAAACTATACTAGTGGGGGACCTTAATCTCCCCCTCTCTGAACTCGATAAATCTAACCTCAAAATAAACAAGAAAGGGGTGGAGCCAAGATGGCGGAGTAGAAACAGCTCTTCCAAGCCTCTCTGCCCCCAGATTCCCCACAAACTATGTAAAAAAGGACTGTGAACAACTTCTGGAGCCCCAGCACCCACAGAACGACACAGAGAAGCTAACCTCCCGCTGAGGACAGCCCAGCAGCCCTGCAGAAAGGACCAGCGCAGAAGTCTAGGAGCCGGCAGCCCGCAGAGCGCAGGAGCCGAGCCGAGCCAAGCCCAGGTCCGCGTGAGCCGAGGTTTTAGCTCCAGGGCGGCAGGGCCAGCAGCCGGCTGGAGGAACCCCAGAACACCAGGAGCTGTGGCGATTCCAGAATTATCAACATAGACATGCCTAGGACAAAGTAAGAGGTTAGTGTCCTATGGACTTTGGGGCCTGTATTTGGGGAATGCGTCAGCTCCCTCCCCTGGGGGCTAGAAGCCGCTGAGGAGACACGCCATTTTGTAGTTTTCAGAGGCAGGTCTGGCTCCCAGCCTACAAATCGTGGGGAGATCCAGCGATCAGTCTTGGGGGGTAATCGCTCTTGCTTTAACCTCCCTGGATCTGGATTGTGATCTAGGGTGGAAGTTGTGGGTGGGTTTACAGCTTGCCAGAAACGGAAGTTGCCCCCCACACGTTCGGGACGAAAATTCCTCTATCTGGCCTTAAAGCCATAGTGTGGCAACAAGCCCAAAAGTCAAGCAATTAAGTGGCAACATGCCAAGGCAAAGGAAACAGAAAAATGCAACCCTAGACTCCTATTTTGGGGGCATAGAGCGGGAAAAGGACTGTGAGGTCAGAAGTCCTGCTCCAAAAGCCCCAGGGGAAAACATAAGTGGGTTGCAGGCCATAGAGGACCTTAAGAAGGACTTTAAAAATCAAATAAGAGAAGTGGAGGAAAAATTAGAAAGAGAAATGAGCAGGATGCAGGAAAAGTATGAAATGAGGGTCAACAGCCTGACTGAGGAAAACAACACCTTAAAAAATAGACTAACTCAAATGGCAAAGGAGGCCCAAAAGGGCAATGAGGAGAAGAATGCCTTAAAAAGTCGAATTTGCCAGATGGAAAAAGAATCTCAAAAGTTCACTGAGGAGATTCATTCCTTCAGAGTTAGACTGGAGCAAATGGAAGCTAATGACTTTATGAGAAATCAAGATGCTGTTAAGCAGATCCAAACAAATGAAAGATTAGAAGGCAATGTGAAATATCTCATGGGAAAAACCACTGACCTGGAAAATAGATCCAGGAGAGACAATTTAAAAATTATTGGACTACCTGAAAGCCATGATCAAAGAAAGAACCTAGAAATCACCCTTCAAGAAATTCTCAAGGAAAACTGCCCTGATGTTTTAGATCCAGAGGGCAAAATAGAGGTTGAAAGAATCCACCAGATCACCTCCTGAAAAAGATCCCAAAAAGAAAACTCCCAGAAATATTATAGCCAGGTTCCAGAATCCCCAGATCAAGGAGAAAATACTACAAGCAGCCAGGAAGAAACAATTTCAATATTGTGGAAACACAATCAGAATAGCCCAGGACCTGGCAGCTTCTACACTGAGGGATCGGAAAGGCATAATATGATATTCCAGAGGGCAAAAGAACTGGGAATGAACCCAAGGGTCACCTACCCAGCAAAACTGAGTATTTTGTTTCAGGGGAAAATATGGTCATTCAGTGGAATAGAGGACTTTCAAGCATTCTTGAGGAAAAAACCAGAATTGAATAGAAAATTTGACATCCAGACACAAGAAGGAAGAGATGCCTGAGAAGGTAATCAGGGAAAAGAAATCAAAAGGAACTTATCAAAGTTGAACTATTTACATTCCTATATGGAAAAGCAATAACTGTGACTGATGATATCTTTCTCACTATGAAAATAATGGAAGAAGGGGGTGTGATCATATGAATACATATGTGAAGGTGTGTGTATATGGTTACAGTTATATGGATAGAGGGCATAGGTTGAATTTGTTGGGAAGGGAGAATACTCAAGGGATGAAATTATGAGGTGAGAGAGGAAAGTGGCAAGAGGAGATGGGGAGAGACAGGGTAGGGTAAACTATCCCATGTAGAAGAAGAAAGGGGAAGTGGTTGCAAAGGAGGGAGAGAATAAGGAAGGCTAAAAAGACAAAACCACATTCCCATTGAATTTGGTTCAGGGAGAAAATGACATACATACTAAATGGGATATCTCAACCTGCAGCAGGATAGGGGGAAGGGGGATGAGAGGAGGGATGATGGATGGGAGGGCATCCTTGGGGGAGGGGAGGTTGGAAGTACCCACTATAGAAGAGGGACAGGATTATGTAGGGAATGGACCAGGTGGGGAGTGGGATGAGTGGGAGGGAATTATAAGCAGCCTTGTACAATATATCTACTATGATAATGTTTTGCATAGCTAGACATGTACAACATATACTGAATTGCTTATCTCCCAAGAAGGAATGGGTGACAAGGGAGGAAGGAAATGGATCTGAAATTTGAGGTCGTAACATTAAATGTCTCAAATATATATAAATATTATTAGTAATACTCTTTCACTTGTAATAGGGAGATAAGATGTGCAGGCATTGGGACACAAAGATTCACCTTCCTCTAATGGAAAAGTCGATGGGGGTATGGGAGAAGGTATGGGAGAGAGCAGATTGGAGGAAGTGATATCTTGTGGGACTACTATTCTGCGAGGTTGGGTAGGGGAATAATGGGGGGAAAATGATTGTAACTCAAAATCTGGCGGAAATGAATGATGTAAAACAGAAGTTAATGAAGCATTTGTTTAAAAAAAATAAATA
>WOXC01006906.1:0-216391 GCA_011680675.1 Gymnobelideus leadbeateri | reverse complement strand
CACTGAATGACCATATTTTCCCTGAAACAAAATACTCAGTTTTGCTGGGTAGGTGACCCTTGGGTTCATTCCCAGCTCTTTTGCCCTCTGGAATATCATATTCCATGCCCTCGATCCCTCAGTGTAGAAGCTGCCAGGTCCTGTGCTATTCTGATTGTGTTTCCACAATATTGAAATTGTTTCTTCCTGGCTGCTTGTAGTATTTTCTCCTTGATCTGGGGATTCTGGAACCTGGCTATAATATTCCTGGGAGTTTTCTTTTGGGATCTTTTTCAGGAGGTGATCAGTGGATTCTTTCAACCTCTATTTTGCCCTCTGGATCTAAAACATCAGGGCAATTTTCCTTGAGAATTTCTTGAAGGGTGATTTCTAGGTTCTTTCTTTGATCATGGCTTTCAGGTAGTCCAATAATTTTTAAATTGTCTCTCCTGGATCTATTTTTCCAGGTCAGTGGTTTTTCCCATGAGATATTTCACATTGCCTTCTAATCTTTCATTTGTTTGGATCTGCTTAACAGCATCTTGATTTCTCAAAAAGTCACTAGCTTCCATTTGCTCCAGTCTAACTCTGAAGGAATGAATCTCCTCAGTGAACTTTTGAGATTCTTTTTCCATCTGGCAAATTCGACTTTTAAGGCATTCTTCTCCTCATTGCCCTTTTGGGCCTCCTTTGCCATTTGAGCTAGTCTATTTTTTAAGGTGTTGTTTTCCTCAGTCATGCTGTTGACCCTCATTTCATACTTTTCCTGCATCCTTCTCATTTCTCTTTCTAATTTTTCCTCCACTTCTCTTATTTGATTTTTAAAGTCCTTCTTAAGGTCCTCTATGGCCTGCAACCCACTCATGTTTTCCCCTGGGGCTTTTGGAGCAGGACTTCTGACCTCACAGTCCTTTTCCCGCTCTATGCCCCCAAAATAGGAGTCTAGGGTTGCATTTTTCTGTTTCCTTTGCCTTGGCATGTTGCCACTTAATTGCTTGACTTTTGGGCTTGTTGCCACACTATGGCTTTAAGGCCAGCTAGAGGAATTTTCGTCCCGAACGTGTGGGGGGCAACTTCCGTTTCTGGCAAGCTGTAAACCCACCCACGACTTCCACCCTAGATCACAATCCAGATCCAGGGAGGTTAAAGCAAGAGCGATTACCCCCCAAGACTGATCGCTGGATCTCCCCACGATTTGTAGGCTGGGAGCCGGAAATGCCTATGAAAACTACACAATGGCGTGTCTCCTCAGCGGCTTCTAGCCCCCAGGGGAGGGAGCTGACGCATTCCCCAAATACAGGTCCCAAAGTCCATAGGACACTAACCTCTTACTTTGTCCTAGGCAAGTCTATGTTGATAATTCTGGCGTCTCCACAGTTCCTGATGTTCTGGGGTTCCTCCAGCCGGCTGCTGGCCCTGCCGCCCTGGGGCTAAAACCTCGGCTCACGGGGACCTGGGCTCGGCTCGGCTCCTGCGCTCTGCGCTCTGCCGGCTCCCAGACCGCTGCGCTGGTCCTTCCTGCAGGGTGCTGGGCTGTCCTCAGCGGGAGGTTAGCTTCTCTGTGTCGTTCTGTGGGTGCTGGGGCTCCAGAAGTTTCTCAGAGTCCTTTTTTACATGGTTTGTGGAGAATCTGGGGGCAGAGAGGCTTGGACTAGCTGTTTCTACTCCGCCATCTTGGCTCCGCCCCAAGCTTGATGTCTTAAAAAGTACAAATCATTTTTAACATGATAGTACCAGTCCTGTTTTTCTTGTCTATCTCCCCTTTTAAAGTCTGTATGCTGACTTTTATATATTTTTTATTCTTTTACATTTCATTGATTTTATTTAATTTAATATCCTTTTTTTTTGGAATCACTATCAACTCCACCGTCATCTCTTTTCTGTCAGTGTCAGTCATTAAACATTTATTAAATACCTAGTGTGCATGAGACATTGTGCTAAATGCTTCCTGCTGCTACTGTATGTCCTCCATACTCTCTCTCTCCCTTTTTTTTTTTCTTTTTGGAGGGGGGAAGGCAGGGCAATTTGGGTTAAATGACTTGTCCAAGGCCAGATTTGAACTCAGGTCTTCCTGACTCCAGGGCTGGTGCTCTATTCACTGTACCATCTAGCCACCCCGGTCAGAATTCTTAAGCCTCCCAATGCTGTTGCCCTTTCCAGTGTTGTGCTCAATGTAGAAATCCTTCCAAACACTTCTTTTTTCAGATGAAGAGATTGAGACCTAGAAGTTAAATAACATTACTAACCTGATGTCAAGTAAGTAGCAACACAATGTCAGTCCCAAAGATAATAGCCTAGCTATGCAGATTGTTGCTGTTCACCCTTTGTTCTCAGAGTGACCCATGACATCATGAAGGTAATGCATCAAGAGAGGAGAATGGCAGATGGACAGCTCCAGTGTTACACTGGTGTCTTGGAAAGATGGAGAAGACAGCTTAGCATATGTCAAGTTGAATCTCTCTGGAGGACTTATGGAAAAATACTGTATTCCAGACACTTATGTTGAACACTGGAGATTGAGGGGGTGGGGGGGGAAACTCAAACCCTAAGTCTTTCCTTTCTTCAAGGAGCAATGCTAAGTAAAGGGTTGTTCTTTGGTGCAAGTCTTATCTTGAATTAAGTGATTGTCATTATCTAAATGTTTTAAAAATCTGCCTTCAAAGCAGTTACATGGAAAGGTACCAAAAATCAGATGATAAATATCAACACTTCCTTTGATTACTTTTTGCAACAGTTCTGAAAGAGAAGTTTATGCAAAATTGGGCACATTCTCTGGAAAGTAAACAGAGTAAGCCTCTTTTAATGGGAAGCAGATGTTAAGTGACTAACACAGTAAAGATCCAGTTTGTGTTTATGTAATTGTTAAAAACTCCATCTTGAATTCTTCTCCCAAGATTCTTCTGTAATGGATTTGGACTCATCTTAGAAGCCACATAAATGAGTTAAATCCTTGTGCTTTTTGGAAAATGACTTGACTTCCTTTGTGCTAAAAGCAGTGAATGATGATTTTGCTGTCTTGTATCTGCCCAAGTTAGCTCAGTAGAAATGAGGACTTGTAACAAGATCTTCTTAACTGATGGATGTAAAATAATGTAATGTGGCTAATGGCCAAATTAGATTATAACATGCAGAAACTTTGAATGGATAGAGATATTGTCTAATTAACAGCTTTATTTTTCCTTACTGGACTTGTGATTACTCTTGGTGAGGATGTGATGGGGGTTGGGGAGGAAAGGACTGATCAATTGATTCCTTTCTGTTCCCATTTGATGGAATAAATAACAGACTGTGAGGGCCAGAATGGAGGCAAGAGGCCTTAAAGGAAGTGCAAGTGAGTATTTATGACCAATCCTTCACTACTACCCCATGATTCCATCAGGTTTGACTGAGAAACTTCTTCCAACCAACAAAGACAACATGAAACAACATGAAAATAACTACACACACACACGTGCACATATATGTATATATGTGTATATGTACACATACATGTCTGTATACACACATATATAATGTGTATACACACACAAATTATTTGCATAACTCCACAGTTTTCCCTAAACCTTGGCACTACTAACAATTCACTGTCTTCTCATAGCACCTTCAAACATTGACCATTCCCATCTTTTTGTCATCTTTGTTAATTTTCTGGGTGTGAAGTGAAACCTTAGAGTTGAAATTTGCATTTCTCTCATTATTAGATAGAATTATTAGAATTATTAGATAGATTATTATTAGAGAGAATAATATGAATTCTTTCATATAGTTGTTAATAGTTTGCAGGTCTTTTGAGAACCTATCCTTTGGCCACTAATCTATTGGGGAATGTCTTTTGGTCTTAATTGTCTATATCTTGGATAACAAAACTTTACCTGAGAAATTTATTTCAAAGATTTTTTTAGCTGTTCAAAAGCTTACTTTCTTATCCTATGTAATAATAATATAATATTAGAAGGAAGGGACCTCAGAGTTCCGACCAGCTCATTTTATATCTAACAGATATGTGTTTTCTGGACCCCAAAGATACTGTGCCCTTTCCTCCTCCACTAAACAGCCTCCTCGGATTTGGAAAAGGTTCAGTCCTGAGTGAGTTTGGCCTCTAATGAGAGAGGTTAAGCTCCCTTTCTCATATTCTTTGACTTGTTAAATTACCACCTTCTCATTCTAGGGAAAAAAAATTGCTTAAAGCTTAGTTTTTGGCTTTTCAAATGGGGAAGTAGAAAGCAGTGAATCAGGAATGGGACAAATATTTATTTTCTACAGACAAAAGAAAGTTTCAACATAAAACACTCAGAACCACACATTGACAAAAACACTTAAATCAAGACTTAGTAACTTAGCTTATAAACTACTGCTACTCTCCAGGGAGGTTGTGACTTTATGTTCGTTAGCACATAATGCAGTCTTGAAACTGCTGAACAGACTGTTGTTTGGTTTCAGTCGCGTACTGTCCTGTCTTTGAGAGTAGGGATTGTCTTTCTTATTTGTATCACCCACAGTGCTGGCACTTAATATATACTATTAAGGGGTCCCCTGAACTTGTCTTTTTGAGTTGCCATATTTTCCAGAAACACTGAACCCAGAATATGCAAGAGACCTTGAACATGTCAAAGACAAAGCCCCCCTTCTTGTGTGTCCTTGGGAGTCAAGACAGGTGGCAGTCATACTGCACTAGACTGGGAAACTGTGACTGGAACCATTATAGATAAGCAGACCATCCTATCTTCATAGTCTAGCAAGGGAAAAGTCATCCTTAGGGAAAAGGATTCACCTTTTTCCATCTTTTTAATTATTCATGATTTCTCCTCCCCTGCCGCTCCCATTTAGAGTGGAGATTTCTGTTTCTCCTCCTCTCTTTGTCATAATTTCATAAACATGCAGGCTTCTGTTTGGATGGTGAGCTCTTTGCACTTGTGTAGGGTTCCACATGCATGTTCATTTCTCTTGTAATAATATATTTTTTCACTTAAGTTTTGTGAAATTTTGATTGCCTGCTAACGATACTTATTGTATTGTATCATATCATTTGTAAGATGAGGGAGTTGAACCAGATGATTTCTGAAGTTCTTCTCAGTTCTAAATCTAGCACAGTAGTATTAAGGATTATTGACTGACTGACTGGATCTTTGAGCCCATGAACCTACTTTGGCTTATAAGCACTTGCTCAGAAGCAGCCACACATGAGCAGTACCTTCAGTCTTGAATTTATCTTTTCTCCTGTTTGAGAGCAAAAAGCCCTAGCTTGAGTTTCTTAACATATAAGAAACTGGATATCTAGGTTAGAAAGTAGTAGAGGAAATGTTAGAGCTGGGTGGGGGTTGGGTGGAACTTTAAGCAGAAGGTGTGGGTGTAGCAGAAAGAATGTTGGTCTTGGACTAAGTCACTTGGAGCCTCGGTTTCCTCATCTGTAAAATGAGATAATGATGTTTACAGTGCTTATGCTCATAAGGTTTTAGGTTGGGGAGTAGGGTGGTTTGATCAGGAAATGTCTTAGATAAAGATGAAATTGTTCATCTGGTCTTGACAGTTATTTTATGGATGGGGAAGCTAGAAATGCAAAGCTAGTGAGAGGCAACAGTTTTGATCAAATAGGAACAGTCTTCCTTCCTTGATCAGTGGCTAGAATGTTCTAATCCAGGAGCCACCCTTTTAAAAGATGATGACAACCCCTTTTTATAGCTGCTAGTATTTTTATGGTGCTTTAAAGTTTACAAAGAAAGTGCTTTATAATCATCTCATTATCTGCACAACAATCCTGTGAGATAGGTGCTTTTGTTGTTCTCACTTTACAGATGAAGAAACTGAGGCAAATGGAAGTTAAGTGACTTGTCCAAGTTTACATAGCTAGTAAGTATCTGAGGCAGAAATTGAATTCAGGTCTTTTTAAACTCCGGGTCACGTGCTCACTCTTACACTAGCTAGCTACTTAGTGTTATTATTATTATTATTTTGCTTTTTTTTTTTTCTTTTTGGAGGGCAATTGGGATTAAGTAACTTGCCCAAGGTCACACAGCTAGGTTTTTGTTTGTGTGTGTTAAGTGTCTGAAGCCGGATCCAAACTCAGGTCCTTCTGACTCTAGCCACTGATCCACCTAGCCACCCCTAGTGTTATTTTTTTTTTTGGTAGGGCTGTATTCTTATCTGATATTTTACATAGCATCATAGATCTAGACCAGAAAGAGACCTTTATAAGGTCCTCTCCCCCAGACTCCCCATTGAATTAGTCCAACAGATCTTAAATGACTTGCCCAAGGTCATACACATAAGAAGTGTCAAAGATAGTATTTAAACCTAGGTCTCCTGATTCCACAGCTAGGATTTTTTCACTGTGCCATGTTGCCTCCATATTTTAGTTTGTATATGTGTATTTCTTTTTTAAAAAAATTATCAATTGAGGAATGGCTGAACAAATTGTGGTATGTGGCTATAATGAAATACTACTCTGTTATAAGAAACGATGAGCTCAGTGTGATCTTAGGCATGGAAAGACTTGCACGAAATGATAAAGAGTGGAGTGAGCAGATGTAGCAGCAAGCACCCCAATATCCCCAGGGTGGCTGCCAACACAGGTTCTTAGATCTGCTTTTCAAAAGGAAAGCAACTTAAAATGGGTTAACAAGCTTACTTTAATCAAACAAACATATATCATTTACCTAGTTCAGGGGAAAAAGGTCAGCACCCCAAACTTCAGAGTATACAGACAGTAGTTTCAAAACAGAGAAACAAACAGATCAAGCAGACAGGCTTCCAGACTGTCCAACCATTACATCAATACCAAATCACAGTTACCAGAGAGGGAAGCATCAACATCTGGGTTTTCAAAGCCGGGGGGCTCTCAACAACGGCTTCCCATCTGGTCAAATCACACAACACTTCTCAAAGTGAGCCCCAAAGCAAAGTCTCAAATCAGGGATTATATAGTCTTCTCCTGGCTCAGAGAATGTAACCACCCTCTTGACCCACTGTCCAATCACACAGCATCAAGGTTTGGTCATTCCTGAAAACCAAGCCTCCTACCACAGGCTCCATGTGACCACATTCAGCCTATTAGGAGGCAGAATATATTTTCAAATCAAGGAAGGTTCTCAGAGTCACTTAAGTCAATCAAAGTCTCTTAAGCTAATCAAAGGGCCTAGGGGCAGGGAAGATCTTCAAATCTGCATTTCCATTACAGCAGACCTAAGAGAACATTGTACACAATAACAGCAATATTATTAACTTAATCATTTTCGCTATTATAAATACACAAATTAAAAATAAAGGACATATAAATAGACGTTTATGTGCGTTTCAATGAATGGCAGAGAAATTCAACCTCATCTATGTTGATTTATAGATTTAAGAAATTAATTTATGCAAATTGATACAGTGTAGTAGACTAAAATAATTTATTTTTCTCTAGAAGGTCCAAATTGTATAATTCACATATATGGCTAGGACCCAGAAGGGAAGGTTTTACGGAATTCCCATAGCCTGTGCCCATTGAACTGAGATAAGCTTGGCCTGATGCTGAGGGGGCATAAAATAGGAGTAGAGGGAAAAAGGGCTGTCCCCAAAGTGCGTTTGTGTGGGATGGGAGGAAGGGTTGGGTTATGATATGAAGAAAGTGATAAAGGAGAGAAGGGTCTAATGGGGGTCCAAATGGACATCTCCATGCCTTGGACTGTGGGGAAGGAAGGAGACCTCAGCTTTCTTGGCTTCTATTGTAGTAGGTAAAGGGGTTTAGGTATTTCAATACACACTCTGTTTTGACTAAAAGAATATCAGATATGTTGAAAGGACCAAAATGGCACCACCTGTTGGTTGGCCACTTGGTCCTAAATCTACTCAACCTGTTTGCTTTGTGTATGGATGGGCTGAAAAATGAGGAGAAATCCAACACATTTAGTGATCAGTATATGAGATGGGGGAAATTTGAACTATGGTCACAAGGAATGGGTAGGCAGAGGCTGATTGCAATCTGCTTTATTGGAGGGAACATCCATAATAGTGAGATGACAGATCCATTTGAGTAAAACATGAGCATGTCATGTCATGGATACAGCTAGTCTGTAGAGCCCTAGGCTTGGAGTCAGAAAGACCTGAGTTCAAATCTAGCCTCAGACACTGTTACTAGCTGTGTGATCCTGAATAACTCAACATCTGTTTGCCTCCATTCCCACATCTTTAAAATGGGAATCATAATAGCACACACACACCCCCAGGGTTGTTTTGAGGCTCAAATGAGAAATGTGTAAAACACTTAGCCCTGTACCTGGCATACATTAGGTGCTTAATAAATGCTCATCATCTGCTCATCCCCATTATTAGTAAGATCATGCTTACTACACATTAGAAATGTGGATTTAGTTTCCTAAGTATAGTACTCTGATGCCATCAAGTTTGTGGCCAAATATTACTTAGATTAGAATAATCTCAATCTCCCATTCATAGGAAGATAATTTTGGAAACATGTCTTAAAACTCCCATGATATCTGAGAGGAAGAGAGATGGTTGTTGCATTCACTTATTGGTCTCTGGTTTGTAAACATCTTTAAGGCAGTGATCTAGGGGTAGCTGATTGTGGAGATCTGTTCCTGTTTCTTAGTTCTAGAAATGGGCATCCTGTCTCCTTCTGTGCCCTCAAGGATGTTTGTTGAACAGGGAGTTGTATGTTTTCTTTTAATTGTTCAAAAGGTTGTTATTATTTTTAGTAGACTTTATTTAGAGCCTTCAAATGAATTCTTTTCTTTGTGAAAAATACAAGTGACTTATTTGAAAACAAATTCCAGCTTCCAAAAACCCTGTAGCTTTTATTCACTTTTATTCACTTTATTCACCTTCTATCAGTGACTCTGGAGGAGAAAGTGAGTCTGGTGACTTTTCATAGCCCTGCCTCACTTAAATCCAATTCACTTGCAGTCAAGACATCACCTTCCTGATGCCATTGGTCCTCTTCAGGGTGAAGGACAAAAAACAAAAAACAACTTAAGGTCCTCTCACAATTTTCTCTGGAATGGGTAGATTTGTATGGTAATTGATTCTAGAAATCTAGGGGTATCTGTCTCTTTCCTTGTTTTACAGTCAATCATAGGATTCTGTTAAGGAGGCAACCTGGGGCAGTGGAACATCATTGAGTTTGAAGTCAGAGGATCTGAGTTCCATTTCCAGCCCTGTAGCTTTCTTCCAGGTGACCTTGGACCAATTATTTCATCCCTTTGGGCCTTAGTTTCCTCCTACTTATACAGCAAAGAGTTTGAATTGGAATAATCTCCAATACTCCTGACTCCAAATCTACAAACCTCTTTCAGATATCTATGATTGGATATCTGAAAAACTTTGCATTTTCCTCAGTCATCTTATTCATGCACACTAAAGACATATTTCTTCCACTCACTTGCTAGTCTCCTTCCTAGATACTACATCAGAGTTGATAGCAGGAAAGAGCAGGGAGCTACATTGGGGTTCTAGGCAGAAGAGAACCTGCCAGTATGTGAGACCTCAGGGTAAAGTGACTTTCTGCTTGAATGCCATTGTTCCCTAGATTTCCTGGCCTCCTCTGGCTTGCCTGGATGGGTAGCTCTCCTCCAGCCCCTCCCAGTCTGAGGGCACTGCCTAACTCCCACTTTTGTTGTCTCCAGTGGGACAGTGGTTCCCTGGGCTTAGGCTCTCTTTGATCAAACCTTGGCCTGGACTCTGGCCACCTCTGTGGGCTTCCTTCTTGCTTCTGCTCTGATCCTGGCGGCCTTCATCTCTGCCCTTTGCCCCAGCTGCAACAGCCTCCTCCCTATCCCTTGGCACCCCAACAATTAACCTTTCCCCAGTTAATTTTCCCCAACTAGGGTGTGGGAGACAGAATTGAAGTCTAGTCAGTTTGCTGACTTAAAGCTTCTTTGATCTTCTAACCCCAGTCTCAGAAATGAATGAGGTAGCTTTGTTTAGAAATTAGGTAGCCCAGGCTTTTCCCTTTTATTCTGATTCTTATTTCACAACATGACTGATATGGAAATATGTTTGATATGATTGTACATATATAATATATATCAGATTGCTTGCTGTCTTAGGGAGGAGGGATAGAAAAAAATTTGAAATTCAAAATCTTATAAAAGTGAATGTTGGAAACTGTTATTATATGTAATAGGAAAAAATAAAATACTGTTATGTGTGGGGGAAAAAAAGAAAGTAGGTAGTCCTAGAGCTGAGTCTTGAAGAAACTAGGTAGTCTAAGAAGTATGAGTAAAGAGAGAGTTCATTCTAGACAGGAGAAATACCACCAGAAGGCTGATGGGTGACTCAGTGGATAGAGAGCTGGGCCTGAAGTCATTTGGTGGCTTAGTCAATTTTCGTCGATATGATAATTAGACCCGTGAAAATTGACTAAGCCACCAAATGAGAGAGTGTAATGGGAGAAGAGGACAGAACAGAGCCTCGGGGAAGACCCACAATTTGGGCATGGGAAAAGGATGATGAGGGAACAAAGGAGCCTGAGAAAGATGTGCTAGTTAGGAAGGAGGACCACCAAGAAATGAGTCACAAAAATAAAGAGGGCACTGTGTCAGTCTATGGAGAGGTCAGCAAGGTGGAAAATTGAGAAAACATTTCGAGGCTGACTGTGAAAATTTAATCTTGGGTAACTTTGGAGAGAGTAGTTTCAGTTGAGTGATGATATTGGAAGCTGGACCTCAAAGGGTTGTAAGAGAGTAAGAAGGGGGGAAGTGAAGGCAGAGAATGTAGGCAGCAGAGAAAGGGAGGCAATACAGGACACTAGCTAGAAGAGATGGTATAATCTATTAAGGTTTTTTCTGTTGTTGTTTTTTAAGGATGGGGCAGATTAGGGCAAATTTGAAGTTAGTTGGGAAGGAACCAATAGATGGGGATAGTTTAAAATTTAGAGATAAAGGAGATGCTTGAGAGAGGTGGTCTTCGTAGGAGAAGGGAGGGGATAAGATTAAGTATACAAGACTTGGCCTTTCGGAAGAGAAAGGCCAGATTGGAAGAAAGGAAAAGAGAATTGTGTGGGTGTGGGTGTGGATACTGGTGTGTGTGTGGGGGGGTGATATCAAGGTGTTAGGAGGAGAGAAGGGAAAAAGAGGGATCTCATAATAAATGACCTCTATTAGCTCAATAAAGTAAGAGAAGTCTTCATGGGGGATGGGGAAGAAGAAGAAGAGGAAACTTGAGAGAGAAGGAAGGTTTGGAAGAGAATGAGCTAGTGAATCAGTTAAGGATGAGTAAAAAGATGCTTCTCCTTCAATTAGAATTATTTTTGAAGTTAGTTGGGAAGGAACCAGTAGATAGGGAGAGTTTAAGATTTAGAAATGAAGGAGATGCTTCAGAGAGGTGGCCTCAATCAGTCATTAAATTAGTCAGTCATTAAGCATTTATTAAGTACCTACTGTATGCTGAGGTGATTAAAAGGGTTCTAGAGACACATTTTCTGGTAATTTAATCATTTTATTATTAGTTCCAGCATTTTCATTTGTCCATTTCTCTTTCAAGGACAATCATGGTGGTGGGCTCACCAAAAGCTTTATGACTTTTGAAGAGTAGGTGTTCCCCAGGGTGGCAATCAACCCAGAGTGGTTAACAGTTAATGAGAGAATGAGTATTACTGTGGGGGTGGGACCTGAACTTTTTAAATTCTGCCAACCACTTCTAAGTGCCCCGCCCCCAGCTGTGGGCAACCTATTCAAAGAATTTGTGCCCCCTAAGCTGGGAAAAGAAGATTGTCAGGGTTGTTGTTCCAAAGAGAAACAGTTACCTTTGGATAATGAAACAGTTACCACTGGACCCAGATGACTCTTGAGGAGAAAGTGAGGCTGGTGACCTTGCAGGGCCCTCCCTCACACAGATCAAAGTCATCTGCAAGACACATCATTTCCCTGAGGCCATCGTCCTCTTTGAAGATGAAGGGCAAACACCACAAGCCCCACCCAAGCCTGAGCTGAACATCCTGGCTGCCCCACCTGGGTGGGGTCTAGATAGAGGAGAAGGTTAGCTCAACCTAAGAGACTGAACTGTAAAATTAGGACTTCAGAAAAAGGAGGGAACTCTGCATCTTCCCCCAATCATTGTTTATTAATAATCATTTCTCTCATTGCCAAGCACTAGGGATACTTGTTTTTATGTTGTTTTTTAGTCTTGCCTCACTCTTTGCGACCCCCTTTGGGGTGTTCCTGGCAAAGATACTAGGGTGTTTGCCATTTTCTTCTCCAGCTCATTTGACAGATGAGGAAACTGGGGCAAACAGGGTTAAGTGACTTGCCCCGGGTCAAAAAGCCAGTAAGTATCTGAGGTATGATTTGAACTCAGGAAATACTAATCTTCCTGACTTCAGGCTCAGCACTCTATCCACCTATCTGCCTTACATCTCATTCTACTATTTATGTAAAGTTTTGTGGACTACCAGTGACTAGATCACCTTCATTACCATTGTTTAAAAATGATGATCCAGAAAGGGGTGGGTGGCTAGGTGGCACAGTGAATAGAGCACCAGCCCTGGATTCAAGGGGACCTGAGTTCAAATGTGGCCTCAGACACTTAACACAAAAACTAGCCCTGTGACCAACTAGCTGTGTGACCTTGGGCAAGTCACATAACCCTAATTGCCCTACCTTTCCCCCTCCAAAAAGCCAAAAAAAAAAAATAGATAATCCCTTTGTACCCCTATTTGTTTATTTTCCCTCCTGAAATTGGGCTTTTGGGTATCTTTGGGAGAGGAGTAGAAAACAGTATTTTTTAATATGGTGCTCTCTGGGACCAAGTGACTGATTTACAAATTAAGTATCTTCTCAACATCATTCCCCTCTCTGTGTTCCCTCCCTATGGTCACAGAAGCAAAGGTACCATTATTACTCCCTGCTAAGACTAACCCCTTGACCTGTCCCTGGGATGCCATTGTCTCTGGTCTCCTCCAGGCTTTTATTTTCTCTCTTTCATTTGTCTTCAGTCTTCCCCTCACTACTGACTTTTTAAAAAAATATATAACAATAATGGCTCAAGTTTGGTAACTTTGAGGCTTGCTGAGGCATTTTACATATAGTAATTTCATTTCACAGCAACCCTGGGAGGTAGATGCTATTGTGATTTTCATTTTAACCAGGAGGAAATGGAGTCAGAGATACTTGAGTGGTTTTGCTCAAGGTCACACAGCTAGCAAGGGTCTGAGGCAGGATTCAAACCTAGGTCTTTGAGATTCCAGGCCTGGTTCTTTTTCTACAATGCCACACTACCTCTCAAACTTGTTTTGATCCCTCCAATCCTTAAAAAAAATCCTTGAGGGGCAGCTAGGTAGTACAGTGAATAGAGCAGCAGCCCTGGAGTCAGGAGAATCTGAGTTCAAATCCTGCCTCAGACACTTAACACTTATTAGCTGTGTGACCTTGGGCAAGTCACTTAACCCCAAATGCCCTGCCCTCCCCCCTCCAAAAAGACCGAAAAAAAAAAATCCTTGACCCTGCTTGACCATATAGCTATTTCTCTGCTATATTCCATGAACAATTTATTTACTCCTACGACCTGGGCTTTCTCACTACCTTCTCACCACTCTTTTCTCAATTTCTCTCTTAATACCTGTCCTTGTCATTTGACTGGAAACTGTTCTCCCACCAAATCTGTTGGCCTTTTTTCAGTGACTCATAGATAGAGGGCTGGATTTGGAGTCAGGAACACCTGAGTTTAAATCTTTCCTCAGATGTTTAATCCTGGGTGAATCACAATCTCTTTGCATATCAGTGTTCCTTATCTGAAAAATGAGTGGGTTAGACCTCTAAGCTCTAAATCTATGATCCTGTGTCCTCTCATTCCTCCTATTCCCATAACCCATTAGACTTTGAATTTCTAGGAGCAGAAACTGGTTTTTGCCTTTCTTTGTATCCTTGGCATTTAACCCAATGCCTGGCACACAGTAGGCATTGTAAATGCTTGTTGATTTGATTTACTTTCTAAGGGTCCTTCCAGCTATGAATCCTATGTGATAAGAGGATTGTGGATTGAGTGTTGGAAAGTACCTTAGTACAATGCCTGGCATAGAGTGGGCTTGTTGACTGATGACTGACTATGATCCTTGACTCCTCCGCAGATTTTGCCATTCCTGACTACTTCCTTATATAGGATACTATTTCCTTTGTCTTCAGAGATCATGCTGATCCTGCCTCCATGAACACACCTCATCTGTTCCCTTCACTGGTTTTAAGGTGAATATTTTCCAAGGGTCCATCCTTGGCCCTCTTTTCTGCTCCCCACACTCTTTTCTTTGACAACCTCATTCACTGTCATGGCTTCAACAAGCCCCCTCTCTGCGGCTGATTTTTCAAATCTATGTCCCCCAGTCCTGAGTTTTCTTCTGTGAATCACAGGCTGCCCCTGTTAAAAGCAAAGAACACATTTTCTGCCTCTTGTCTTCCTCAGAGGCTTGGCACATAGTAGAGAATAAATGCTTGCTGATTTGGCTGCTGCCCAGATGTGAGCTTCTGATGTGATGTTGACCCACTTTCATGGCACAAAAGATGGCCTGAGGGTGATATTTAACTGTGTCTAGTATACTCTGAGCTGAATAAGAACTTAGTGCCTACCGTTTCCTGTTGAATGAAATCTGCTTCCTATTGTCCATTAAAGAGAGGAGGGGGGCAAGCTCTTTTTGATTTCACAAAATAAACAGCCATTTCTAACATTGTGTGCTGAGAAGCACAGAGTAGGCTTTGTAAATGCTGTGTAAAGTCTCCTGAAAAGCCTAGTCTGATGTGAGAAACGTAAATTGATTCTCACTGATTACTCTGCACTCTTAAAATGAACGAGGGCATATTCTTTTCATAGTTAAAGTTGTTAAGGCAGTTTCGTCCTCAGAATTTGCAAGCTTATAAAGACATCAAAAGGAATAATTGCAAAAATGAAGACAGAGTTCCAATCAGCTTTGGATATATAAATATATTCAGGCAGCTTTATTCAAGTATTCAGAGCATAAGCTACTTGGAATTAATGGGGTTTTTTTTGATGGTACAGTTAGCTATTGTATATCAGCCAAGTATTGTGTCTAAAGAAACAGACTAGGCATTTATTATCTCTGAAGGATGCATATATTTTAACTCTGGGGGAAAGAACAGGCACCATCAACAGAGTATGTGAATTTGGAGATCTGCTTACCTTTTAAAAATGCTGGTGCATTGTTGGTGGGATTATGAGTTGGTATAAACTAGGAGCTGACAAACCATGGTCTAAGGCCAGATCCAGCCAGGCTTAATTTTTATGGCCCACAGAAGTGTTTTTACATTTTAAAATACATTATAATTTTATTTAAAGGTATAAAAACTATTAACAGGTACTGCCATCCCCTGCTCTAAACATTCTAGAAAGCAATTTAGAATTAAGTGGAGAAAGTAAATAAGATTTCCATATCCTTTAACCCAGAGATCCCACCACCAGATACTGACCCAAGGGGTCAGTGGCAAAAAAAAAACAAAGAATGCCTATCACCAAAATATTTATAGAAACATTTTTATTGTAACAAAGAATTGGAAATAATCAACTGGGGAATGCGTAAACTAGTTTATGATATGTGAAAATAATAGAATGTGTGCTGCAGGAAGTGGCAAGGATAACAAATAACATTTTTATAGCTTTAAGGTTTATAAAGTACTTTGCATATATTATCTAATTTAATTCTTACTTTGAGGTAGGTACTTTTTTGTTTCTATTTAACTAATGAAGAAATTGAGGCTAAGAAAGGTTCAGTAACTACTCAACCAAATTCCTCCAGCTGTGGCGTTTCCAAGGAGCTATTTTGAACTCTGGTTTCCTGACCTCAAATCCAGCAATTTATTCCAAGCACCATTATGATAAATACAGAAAAGCCTAGAAAGATTTATATGAAATGATTCAAAATGAAATAAACAGAACTAGGAAAATAATATTCACCATGACAACCACAGCGTACATGGAAAGAAAACAGTAAAACAAATGAAATTTTATGCTGTGAGATTATAATGACTAAGTTTGGCACCAAGAAGGGACATGAGAATATATTCCTTTCTGCTTCTTACAGAGGTGGGAGGCTGTTGGTGAAGAACACAACATTTGTTGCACCTGATTGATATGTTGGTTAGTTTTGATGAACTGTTACCCTTCCCATCCCCTGACCTTTTCCTAATTTTTTGGTTATAAGGACCATTTCTGGGAGGGGGGAGAGAAGATAGAAGGGATATATTGGGAAATGTAGGTCTTATCAAAATAAAACTATATATAGTTTATATACATATATATATCACATATCTATCTATCTATATACATATATGTGTGTATATCTATCTGCTCTCTATGACAATATGGGAAGAGGTTGCAAGATATGGTACAAAGAACAGTGGATTTCTATTGATGGAATTGTGAACTTGCTTAACCATTATAGCCCCAAAGGGCTATAAAACTGTGTATACCCTTTGATCCAGCAATGCCACTGCTAGGTCTATTCCCAAAGAGATCATATAAAAGGGGGATAGGACCCACATGTACAAAAATGTTTATAGCAGCTCTTTTTGTGGTGGCAAAGAATTGGAAGTTGAGGAGATGCCCATGAATTGGGGAATGGCTGAACAAGTTGTGGTATGTATGTGAGTGTAACGGAATTCTCTTGCAGAATAAGAAATGATGAGCAGGTGGATTTCTGAAAAACCTGGAAAGACTTACATGAACTGATTCTGAGTTAAGTGAGCAGAACCAGGAAAACATTATACATGGTAACAGCAACACTGTGATGACCAACTCTTAAAGAGTCAGCAATACAGTGATCTAAGACAATTCCAGAGACTCATGATGGAAAATGCTATCCTCATCCAGAGAAAGAACTGTAGATTCTGAACACTATTTTCTTCCCCCCCGCCTGCCTTTGTCGTGGTTTTTCCCTTTCGTTCTGATTCTTTGACAATATGACTAATGTGGAAATATATTTATTATGATTGCACATGTACAATCCATATCAGATTGCAGGCTGTCTTGGGAAAGGGGAACTTAAAATCTTATTAAAGTGAATGTTGAAAACTATCTTTACATGTAATTGGAAAAAAAAAGTACTATTCAGGAGAAAAAAAGAAAAAGACAGAACTCTGGATTTGGAGTCAGAGGACCTGGGTTTGAACCTTGACTCTTCTTATTATTGTGTATTTGACCATGACTAAGTCATTTAATTTCTGAGCCTAATTTTCCTTCTCCATAAAGTGAACAGGTTGCATCAGATGAATTTCAGGGACTCTTCCTAGTTCAGTCATATGAAATATGTTAGGGGAGGGGGTTGGGATGACACAGAAGAGGAAGAAATCCTACAGTCTCCCAATTAGAGGTCCTGAAGTCCATTTTGTACCAGACAAGCATCCCTTCTACCACATAAGTGATAAGTCATCAGACTTTGCTAGAAGTGAGTTAGAAGCCTACTGTTTCCTAAGGCAATGTGCTTCATCTTCTGAAATAATTCTGATAGGAAGTTTTTCCTAACTTAACCATTATGCCTTTCTTTATTTAGCCTATTAATTAGCTCTTTAACTTTTGGGGATGAAACTCCCAGATTTTTCTAACCAACCGCCAATAGTATACGTCCTCACCTTAGGCTAGTGAAATTGATTTTTTGAACCCAACTAAGACTTTACATTTATTCCTGCGATTTCCTCTTAGGAATTTTTAGTTTAATATTCAAGCCTATCAAGATCTTTTTGGATCCTGACTGTCACCTATTATTTTAGCTATTCCTCTGGGCTGTGGACCAACAGTAAATTTGATAAGCCTCCCTTCTAGATCCATGTCAATAGCACAGGATCAAGCACAGATCCCCTGGGAATTCCACCAGAGACTTTATAAATTGGCTTTGACCCTGTGTTCAGCCATTCAAGTTGTTGAGAATCTATTTAACTATTCTGTGGCCTGAGTCATTGTATTGTGTCCATAATAATAGCACTGAACAGCTCTGTGAGTTGTTTTGATAAAACCTAGGCAGACAACACTTCTATTCTTTATCTGTTCTGCCAGTCTAGTAACCCTGTCAGAAAAAGGAAATGAAGTTAGTCCTGACATGACCTGTTAGTGATGAAAACATGTTGGTTCCTCGTGACCTCCATTTCCTTTTCTAAATCTTGAAAAACCATCCCTTTAATAATGCATTCTCAATTTTTGGCAGGAAACTCATGAAGATGGCAATATAAATTTTCCAATCCAAAGACAATGTTGAATATGATGAATTGGGGTGAAATTTTTAAATGCTGAGGTTTGCCTGGTGCCAAAATGAAAAATATGTAAAATTGGTTTTATATAGTTTCCACTTAGAACTTCATTTTGGTACTTGCTTGCTAGAAAGCCTGCCTGTGGTTTATCAAACCTTTTGTAAACTGTGGCATATTTTGGCTGTAGTTGATGTTGTAAGGAATCTTCAGAACTCTTAAAAAACCAAAAGTGATAAGTGCATGAAGCCAAGTAATGAGCATTTATTCTATTTTCAAAGTCAGAAATTTTTCATTCTCTGAAATACACATCTCATCATTCTGTAAGGGGATTGTCATCCTTTGGTATGGTCACTGTTCCTCCTAGAATTAATTTTATTAATTCATTAAAGATCTTATATTCTGATGAGAATTGATTCTGACTCACCAAACTCCCAAAAGATCTATTTATCCACTTGAATGCAGATTTTTAAAATTTATAATCAGAGGTATGCCTTTCTAGGGATTAGATGTTTGTGTTACATCACCAGGACATCCCTCTTTTCACTCTTCAGAGTCTACAGTCTGCATTTGAACTCCATAGTTCTTTTTCAGGATGTGGATGGCATTTTCCATCACTTAGTCTTTTGGAATTGTTTTTGATCATTGTATTGCTGAGAAGAGCTCAGTCATTGCACAATGTTGCTGTTACTGTACACAATGTTGTCCTGGTTCTGCTCACTTCACCCCTTATCAGTTTATGTAAGTCTTTCCAGGTAAAACAGGGATTTTTTAACCTGAGTTCTATGGACTTGGATGGGAAAAGTTACATTCTTATTTCAATATAATTGATTTTCTTCAGAGTCATATTATTTTACTATAATTCACAGAAGGGGGCTGTTAGGTTTTTATTTCATCAGAGTACCAAAGGGATTCATGGCACATAAATTCCTTCTTAACTAAAAGATTCTGGGCCTCAGTTTGCTCATCTGTAAAACGGGGATGGGGATGGATTAAATGTTGTCTAAGGTCTTTTTCAACACTCAGGCAGTAATCCTGCACTTTCACAAAACTGTGCTGACTGGGTCCACTACAAATTTGTTGCAGAATCTCAACTGGGTCTTCACCCAGGAAGGTGTAAGCCAGGCAGAAATCAGATGTCACAGATGCATGTTGAAGATCTAACTGTGAGGGATGTGGGATAAAAATGGTGCCTGAGAAGGACCAGAAAGGAGGTCCTCCAGGACTTTTTCTTCTTGTCTATACTCCTATAAGAGCCATCCAGTTTTATAATTTAAGAAGTTTTGAATTCTAATCAGATGAGCACCTTCAATTATTCCTGGGGGGAGTACTAGGGAAAAGCAGTGATCCTGCCTTTCCAATGCTATGTTCCTCACCATTGTTTTGGAGTTACTGTTTGTTATCGACTGTGGTTGTTTGTACATTTGACTCCAAGCTCCTTGAGAGCAGGAACAATCTTTGCCTTTCTTTGTATTCCCAGCACTTAGCATGATATCTGGCACATAGTAGATGCTGAATAAATGTTTGCTGACTGACTGTTGTTAAGCCAAGAGGGAAAGGCAGCAGGCATTTATCAGAGGAACAAGAATATTAGTGGGGGGGCAGCGAGGTGGTGCAGTGACTAGAGCACCAGCCCTGCAGTCAGGAGGACCTGAGGTCAAATCTGGCTTCAGATACTTAACACAAAATTAGCTGTGTGACCTTGGGCAAGTCACTTAACCCCAATTGCCCCTCAAAAAAACAGACCAAAAAAAGAATATTAGTGGGACACTGGGTCTCTTAGCTAATATGACAGACTAGTGTGCTGATGCAAACTAGAATTGGCTCTGATTTTAGTGGTGTAGGATAAGGGTTCTTGGGGGTGGGGCCTGTATTTTTAAAAAAATATTTTGATTGCTGTATTTCAACATAATTGGTATCTTTTGCAATACTGTGTATTTTATTTTGTACATTTAAAAACATTCTGAGAAAGATTCCAGATTTCTGAAGGGGACACACAAAAAAAGACTAAGAACTCCTGGTGTGGGGATTTCTGGTGAGAAAACTTCTTATATTAATGCAATTTTGCAGCCTTTGTGCAATGTCCAGTCTTAGAGAGTTTCCTGGGGCACTGAAATGTTGCATGAATCCAAGTTATTCTGACTTTGAGGCTGGAAGCCACTAGGAAGGACTGCCTCCTTAGAGAGTGGTAAAGTTATGTTTCAGCAGTTTACCATTAATAAACAAAAGAACAGTTTTGGGGTTTTTTTAGTTTTTTAACAGATAAGGAACTAAGACAAACCAAGTCAAGTGACTTACCCAGGGTCACACAGCTAGTAAGTGTCTGAGGCCAGAATTGAATTCATGAAGATGAATCTTCCTGACTCTGACCTGGCACTCTATCCACTGTATCACCTAGCTGTCTCCCCCTTTTTTTTTTGCTTCCTTTTTTTGAAGGGGGAGGGCAGGGAAATTGGGGTTAAGTGACTTGCCCAAGGTCACATGGCAAGTAAGTGTTAAGTGTCTGAGGCCAGATGTGAACTCAGGTCCTCCTGACTCCAGAGCTGGTGCTCTATTCACTGCATCACCTAGCTGCCCCCGTATCCCCCTTTTTCTTTAAATAACAAGAATTTATTGAATACCTACTACATCAAATGTCCTAGAAATCTTACTGTAGTTTTAAGCTTTAGCGTAGCTTAAAACATATCTGTCGGGGTGGCTATGTGGCACAGTGAATGGAGCACCAGCCCTGGAGTCAGGAGGACCTGAGTTCAAATTCGGCCTCAGACACTTAACACTTACTAGCTGTGTGACCTTAGGCCAGTCACTTAACCCCAATTGCCCTGACTTCCCCCTTCCAAAAAGCAAAACAAAACATATCTGTCACTGTGCTAGGTGTCAGGTATACAAAGGCAAACATGAATAAACGTTAGCATTTTTCCAAGGAAATACAAAAGGATTTTGGAGGGTAGGAAGTATATCTAACTTATCTTTGTATGTCCCCCAGGTGCCTTGTATGGGTTCCTTGTACACAGAAGGATATTTAATAAAGAGTTAATGGAGAGCCCCTCTTTAGGGGTGGAGAGGTGAATATTATTGATGACTTTCAGTAGGCACTGTTCCCCTTTTTGTTGTTGGACCTGGGAGGACAGGAAGAATGATCAATTATGCCATTCAGTCAACCAACTCCTTGAGTTATGGTAAATCTGACACTCCCTCCTCAAAAAATGGTATGAGAATTGTTGCTGTTTGGATCAAATAATATGACATGTTTTGGGGTTTTTTTCACCCTTGATATAAGCTGTGTACCTTTCTTATCTCCCTATCCACAGACTAACTTCTAAGCCATATTTATTTGAGCCAATAAAGATTTCACCCTCTCAAGACTCCTTAAAAAAGAAATAAAAACAAAGCAAAATAATATGTTTTCCTCTACTGCTTTATGATAGCAGGGACAAAATAGAGATGAGTTGCACAGAGCTTTTGATCGAGGTCCTTTTAATGAACGATGCTAGAGAGCTTGGCGTGATTGCCTTAAATTTGCCCACCTGGTAACTGAGTGTCCAGCTAGTTAGAAAACAGCCGAAGAGTGTAGGAACTGACCGAATCAGGAGGCCTGCTCAGATAAAAATGCCTGATGGAATTTGCTGCTATATACCTCTTGATTGATATAGCTTTAAGGTTAAAAGGAAAAAGAAGAGGTTGAAGATTGATTACAAGCCCAAATCACATCACTTTGGGAGATTTGTTCTTGGGTCCTTCTGCCCATTTTCCTCCATTTAAGTCTGACTTAAATAGATTTTTTTTCTCTTTAGCTTGACACTGCCTCTCAGTCCTTCGTGCTCCTCTCACTTAGAATAAAAGTGAGAAGGTTACAGATTGATACAATAAAGGTAGCCACTTCCACTATCCCCAGATTGAAATACCATAAGTAGGCAAATGGTACTATTTAGTTTCAGAACTCTTGTGCCTATGGTGAATAAGAAAAGAGGTTATTTTCAGAAATGAATTTGTTTGATGAAAACTTTTGCCCCTGTGTCTGTGTGTCCAGAAGGATTGAAAATAGAACAAATAATAGCTAAATATTTACTTATAAATATTTATATAAACATGTATATAGTGCTGTAAGGTTTGCAAAGTATTTTACCAATATTATCCTGACAACAGGTACTATTATTTGTCCCCAATTTATAGATGAGGAAACTGAGTCTGAGAGCTCAATGACTTGCCCATAGCCACACAGATTGAAAGCGTCTGAGGCTGGATTTGAACTTGTGTCTCCTCCTCCTCCTCCTCCTCCTCTTCCTCCTTCTTTTTGGAGGGGGGAAGGCAGGGTAATTGGCGTTAAGTGACTTGCCCAAGGTCACAGGGCTAGTAAGTGTGTCAAGTGTCTTTGGCCATATTTGAACTCAGGTCCTTCTGACTCCAGGGCCAGTGCTCTATTCATTTCGCCACCTAACCTCCCCAAACTTGTGTCTTCTTGATTTGAAGTCCAACATTCTATCTATCCCCTGTACCACCTAGTTGCTTCTATGGATCACTAAACTGTGGAGCTAGATGATGTATTCCTTAGTGTCATTGTCAATACACACTTGTTACTACTGTTCTGTTTTATTAACTTAGGTAATTAACCTTAATTATTAACCTAGATAATTAATAAAGCATTCTATATTTTTTAAAAAGTGTAGTAGTTGGTCATGGTTATCTTTTGTGTAACCAGTGTTTAAAAGGCTGCTAAGTTGGTAAGATTGTGCTGAATATAGTAATAACCCTACCCTTAAAGTTGCTTTAGTTTTGAACCTCTAAAAAGAGAGAGAATTGTGTGCCTAAACTATCAATACTTGAGTAGATATAATACCCATCTTGAATATAGTTGAATAAGGATGTAGGAGAGAGAGTGATTTCATAGAGACAGTCTACTTGTAGCAGTCTAGAGGGTTCAAGGAGCTAGAAGTCAAGGGACATCTGGGTAGGGGCTTGTTTCCCCACAAGTCTTGGGGATCTCCTGTCCATCATTTAAAAGTTTGTGCTTCCCTCTTGAAGGAACAGACTAGGCTAGACTAGAGCCTGCCTTCCTTCCTTCCTTCTCTTGACAGTCTCTCTTATCCAAAGAAGCCTAGGGGCTTCTTTAGCGGAGTAGTCTCTGCTAATCCAGGTAGGAATATTACAGATTCACCTGTCTCTCAGCTAGTCAGGAGTCCTGTCTCCTGTATACACACAGCCTCTCTCCACTCTCTCTCAGGGGGGGAATAACCAAAACTAAAAACACTGTAGACCTAAAAAGAGAATAGGGTTATATGTTTACAGACCAGTTTGTTGAGGATTGATCCTGGTAATTAATTGTAATTCTTTGCATAGCAGTTATGGAATTTCTGGGCTAACAAAAAAAAGGATGGAATTCAGTTTAGAAAGTGTTTATTAAAGACTTAATCTATGCAGAGTGCTATGCTGAGCCCTGAGGGAGAAACAAAAAGTTAATATAGACAGTGACATAGTTCCTGCCTTCATGGAGTTTATACTTTAGTAGACTATAAGCTTTATACATTCAAAGCTATGATACATTATAATATATGCTTTAGAGAGGTACACAACATATATGAGGTTTGAAGAGGAAAAGGTCATTGGCAGCATAGACAAATCTTGGTTTCAGGAAGGAAGCAACATTTGAGTTTGACCTTAAAAACAGGTAAGAGTTCAGCAAAGATGGGGAGAAAGGACAGTCCATATCAGAACATTGAATAAAAACATGGAGGCAGGACACCAGAAAGCATATTCTGGAAAGTTAGTGTAGTTTAGATAGATGAGAAATTCGTGTGTGTGTGTGTGTGTGTGTGTGTGTGTGTGTGTGTGTGTGTGTGTGTGTTGTGGACCCCTTCTTAGAATATTAGAATAATGTTTGTAAATGCTTAAGACAAAATACATAGGATTATAAAGAAAACCAACTATATTGAAATACAGTTGGAAAAAAAAAACATTTAAAAAATGGATCCTAATTTCAGAACTCCTGGGCTGTACCATGAAGCCCATCGTAGGGAATAATATGAAATAAGTCATGAAGAGTAACATGACCAGCCCTGTATGTAAGGAAGATTGGTCTGGCAACAGTGTGAAGGGTAGATTTGAAGGCATAGGATGGGGACTTTTGTAGCAGTCTAGCACTAGGCAAATAGTGATGAAGGCCTGTACTGGGGTGGTGGGTAGTGGGAACAGAACTTATGGGAGAGACAAAAGAGAGAATTGCAGAGAATGAGACATGAGAGATATATTATTTGGACCAGTGTAGGGATTTGTTTTGTTTGATTATGAATATTTGCTACAAGGGTTTTGGTTTGTTTGTTTTTCCCAGTGGTAGAAGTGGATTGTTGTTGCTGTGTTCTAGAAGATACTCATGACATCTAGAAGAGGATGTGATGCCATGACTTGCAAGTTTATTGGATTTAAGTGAGGGAGGGCTGTGCAAAGCCACCAGCCTCACTTTCTCCTCCGGAGCCATTTGAGTCCAGCCGCCAGACATGGATCAGGACAACTGGAGATGGCTAATGAAAAAAAATTCAATTTTAAAAAAATTAAAGAGAATTACAGGCATTAGAATCACCAGGTCTTGGTGATTATAATAGATATGATAGATACGGAAGTTTAAAAAGCAAGGGTAACACTAATGTTTTGAATGTGAGAAACTCAGTAAATAATTGATGTTTTCCAGAACTGTGATCTTAGAGGGAAGAAGAATTTTAGGGGAAAAAATAATCTTGATTTAGGTTGAAGTGAAATTTGAGGTGCTGGTGGGATATCCAAGTTGAGATGTCCTGTAGGTAATAGAAGATTTTTTAGGAGCTTAGAAATGCAGTGTGGGTGAAATAGTGGGTGACCTTTGTAAGAGGAAGATTTCCAGTAAAAAGCATTAGGCTTTAAATATGTGCCTTCCCTCTTAAGTACTGATGATTCTCAGTGGAGGGCCATTCTTTCTCATCACCTAATTGCATGCAGCTGAGAAAAATTATCAAAGTTACTGTCAATAAGGTTCTTGGGGGATGCACTCATTGCTCTCCCCAGATCGATCTATCATAGATCCCAGTTTTTCAGTTTCTTTTTATAATACTTCTCTCCAGTCAAAACAAACAAACTTGTTGCCATTAATAACCTTAGTGTTTCCTATTGTTGAAGATCATGTTTCTTCTTGCTGAAGTGGCCAGATGGATTACCATAACAGATTTTAGGGCAAATCTTTGGGGATACTTTCAGGGATTAATAGAGTGAACTATGATGTTGGGGCCAGTGAAAGAACCAGGGTCTTTGTAATCAGCTCCTGCTACTGGAACAGGTAGGTTTCCTGGCAAATGCCAAGATAAATTCAGGAAAGCCAAGATGGGAAAAGGCACTCCATTTGGCTCACTCACCCCAGAAGTGACTGTATAGGTTGTGCCAAGGTTATGGTGATGTCCTCTCTGAAACCTGTGTCTCTTCCTATACGTACAGTGGAAAGAGAAGTTGAATTCAGTATTTTGATAGCTCTTGGACGTGAGTCTTTTTCCTTCCCAAATTTGTGTTATAATAGAGGTTTTTGTTTGTTATTTTGAAATTATCATAATCAATTGTGTTGTATCTCTGGGGGAAAAAATCACAAGTTTGTAAATTTAAATTCAAAGCCCTAGTTCTGGAGAGAACCTTAGGGGCTCTCCGGGAGCCTTTTTCAATCTATTATTCAGTTTCATTTTATGATGTGTCTCTCCAGTCAGAATAAACAAACTTGCTGCCATCAGTAACCTTAGCATTTGGTATTGTTCACGATCACATTTCTTCTTGCTGAAGAAATCTCCTCCTTTTGTAGGTGAGGAAACTGAGCCATAGTGGTTGTGATTTGCCCAAGCTCACACAGGGAATAAACAATAAAGGTAAACCCAGGTCCTCTGACTCCAAACTGGTGCTTTTTTCTGCAGAGACCTTAGTGATGCTGTAGCTCAGCCCCTTCATTTTTCAGATGAAGATACCAAGGCCCAGAGAGGTTATATGACTTGCCTTTAAAATCTAGAAGAAAAAAACCAGTTTTTTAAAGGACAGAGAAAAGAAATAGTTGTACAATTTTAACTAAAGGATGTAGTGATCGAAAGGTGTCCAGAGTGACTGGAACCTCAGATGTGAATTGAATTCTGCACAAAGGGTGGCAAACATTTGAAAGGAGAAAATAGTGGTTTTATTTTGATATTTTGAGAGAAGGGATAGTTAGAGCAATCATGCTTGATCTCCAATAGAAATCTCAGCAATATGAGTAGAATCTAGGATCCTGGGATCATTTAAAGACAAAGAACAAAAGGAATCTTTACTGATTTGTTGTCTCCAGACTAAAAATGAGTTAACACAGAAGGGCTGAACGTGTAGCAGTAACTGGGCTCCTGCATTCAGAATGAGGCTTACTGTGTCTCCTTGTCTCCTTTCACCTTGGGGTCCTGGTGATTCTTCTCCGATACTATTTACTTATACTTCCATGTGGGTATGTTTCCCATAAGCCTTTGGTGCATTTAAGAAATTAATATGAACTAGTTTTTACAAAGAATTTCCACCTCAATTCCTACAAACATCTTTCTCCCTTATACCACGTGGGTTCCTGTGGAGTGTAGACTCAAACTCAGCACTGTTTCTACATAGCACCTCTCCCATCAGGCTATCTTACAAATATGGCATAGTGAGTGGATACGTAAGGTTACATCTCTGTTATTACTGGACTGGGCAGGTCATTTGGGACTTCATTTCCTCATCGTCTAGCTTCTGAAAAAGCCTCACTTAGACTTTGCTCTTGGACTCCTAGAGTGAGGAAATTAAAATTATCCCATATCATTAAATGACTGATTCTACTCCATAATTAACCCTGGTCCATATTACTGCCCCATTTTGTCAAGCCACCTTTCTCTGTTCTTGGATTAAGCTGAAGAATGCAATTTTCCCTCAGAGTTAATATATTATGGTTGAAAGACAAAGTTGTCATCATTCGTGCTGTTAGCCCCTGGGACATATGCTTGTCCGTTGGTCCCAACCAACTTTACCTGGTGCCATCCCACAAAAGACATCATCTGTCTTTGCCTGCCCTTTTGCAATTAGGGGACATGGTACCGATCCCCTAGCCAAGATTATAAGAGGCGTTACCATTCCTTAATTGTCAGAGGGGTATGAATGCCAACATACTTTCCCCAGAAAGGAATGAGAAGGGCAGCCGACTTTGGCCACTTAGATTCTTTTAAATGCCCCCCCCAGTTAGAGCTATACAACCATCTCTTCGTTCTGCAAATATCTGACTGAAATTATCGATAAAATGTCCAAACGCTGCAAATTGGGGAGCAGGGCCCTTCTGTTTCATGTCATTATGCCTTTTAGAAAGCCAGCTCTGCAGACTTGTCCATAGGGGTCTTATACTTTCCTGGAACTTGGACAGTTCACAGAGTGCCAGGCCTGGAGTCAGGAATACTCATCTTCCTGAGTTCAAATCTGGCCTCAGACACTTCCTAGCTATGTGACCCTGGACAAGTCATTTTATCCTCTTTTCTGCAGTTTTCCCATCTGTCAAATGAACTGGAGAAGGACACAATAACAGTGTTACTTTAAATAGCTTACATTCTACTGGGGAAAAGTTGCCCACAGCAGAAAAGGATAATTAAATGCATGCCTCCTATTGACTTAGAAAAGTCAACCACATATTAACATTATCTGTGTTCTATTGTACTTTTATCTATTTTGTTAAATATTTGCCAGTTACATTTTAATCAGGTTCAGCTTTGGGCATCTCTGGCCCAGAGCTCTGAATGTTAAATGACTTACACAAAGAGCCACAACCAGTATATGTCAGAGCTAGGACTTGAACTCAGGTCTCCCGGACAGGAAGGACAGCCTTCCATCTGCTATAACACTAATGTTTCTATATAGAATATTTGCAAAACAAATACAAAGTAACAGTATCCTCATTTTTTCCAATGAGGATACCAAGGCCCAGAGAAGTTATGTGACTTGCCCTTCAAATCTAAGAGAAAGATGGAGTTTTCCTGACTCCAGCTAATATTATTTTAGGTTTTCCCTATTCTTTGCTCTCTAGTCCATTATAGTTCAATAATAAGCTTAAAGCTGGGAGAGAACATAGAGCTTGATTCTTGATTTTTTTTTTCCATTGTTGATTTTATTAAGAAATGACTATCATCGATTAGAGCTGTTGTCAGCTCTTGTCCTAAACTCCCGAATTGGGATTCCAGTTAAAATTGAGGCTACTGAGTGTAATGGAAAATATTGATCGACCAGCACTGTTTACTCTCCGTACTTGATTACAGTATTACTGTTTTCCCCTCCAGTATTGACTTCTTACCTAACTTTTAAAACCTGGTACACCTATCATTCCAGAAGAGTTTTAGACGTTAAATTTTAACTCAGAATATTTCCTAGTCATAGTAGCATAGACAACTTAGAAGACTTGTTACCCAAATCTTTTGCTCCATCCATTACATGCTTCTGAATTAAATTCCTTGAAATTGGTTCACCAGATACCTCATGTGTACTTCAGAGCATTCTGCAAAGTAAATGATATCCCCATTTTCTATATGGGAAAATTGAGGCTCACACGCACTGTGACTTGCCCATAGCAAAAAAGTATTAAAATTGGGATTTAAATCTAGGTCTTCCTGACTTTGGGTCCAGCAGTTTAGCTGTTATACCTTACTTCCCCTCTCTCTCTCTCTTTTTTAATCCTTTCTTCCATCCTGGTTTCCCTGTAAGCCTAAAGAGGATGAGATTCAGGCTTGTCTGTCCTTCTCTGAAGGACAGCATCTAATCTTCCCTTAGGTTTCCTAAGTTTTGTTTTGTTTTCTTTTGGATAGTAACCACAGGAAAGCGTAGTTGTAATATAACATACAGAAGAGTTAAGAGACATCTTAATAACTTGACAGTAGGAAATCCTTATGTTTAATATGTGAACTCAGATAAGTTTTGCTCCCCTGTTCCCTGTTTCAGCTTTGCCTTTTAAGAAGCCCACTCTTCAGGGGCAGCTAGGTGATGCAGTGAATAGAGCACCTACCTATAGTCAGAACTACTTGAGTTCAAATCCGATCTCAGACACTTGACATACTTACTAGCCATGGGACCTTGGGCAAGTCACTTATCTCCATTTGCCCTGCCTTCCCCCCCTTCAAAAAGCATAAAACAAAACAAAAAAAGAAGCCCACTCTTAGCTTCATTCTGTTTGGGGTGGGATTGAATTCTTTGGCTTCTAACTGATATAGATTAAGGCTGGCAGCAGTGCCAGGATTCTTGGGCTCTTTTGGGTTATTATTAGGCATTTCAGTCCTGTCCTACTCTTTGTGACCCAATTTGGGTTTTTCTTGGCAAAGATACTAGACTAATTAGCCATTTTCTTCTCCAGATCATTTGACAAATGAGGAAACTGAGGCAAACAGGGATAAATGACTTGCCTAGAGTCACACAGCTAGTAAATGTCTGAGGCCAGATTTGAACTTAGGAAGATGAGTCTTCCTGACTCCAGGCTGGGCCCTCTATGTACTGTGCCACCCAGCTGTCCTAAATTTTATCTTTTAGTATGTGTGGTCCATGGACTGAAGAGGGCACTTCATGTGACCCCCAATTTTTCTCTGAGTCCTTTCTCTAAGGACTCCCTTAAAGGCTGTTATGTTAACTTTTGTCAACATCATTGGAAGCCTCAGTGGGTTTAAACCCTTGGGCCCTACCTTCATCCTTGACTTTCTCATCCCAGGGGACAGCAATGAGGAATGGGCTTCAAAAGAGGCTGACTCCATGGAGACCTCCATTGTGGATACAATGGCTGGAGTGCTGGACTGGGAGTTGAGAAGACTTAGGTTTCCATCTTGCCTTTAGCACTCGGGTCATTTAATGTCTGAGCCTTATCTTCACACGTGAAAAAAGAGTAGGATGTACCTGCTTCATAGCATTTAGAGGTAGTTTTCAGCCTCAAATGAGATAATTTATGCATAGTATTTTTCAAACCTTAAAATGCTATATATAAATGTCAACTATACATTTCGTGCATATGTTAGGACAGTGTTTACTAGTAGAAGAAACAAATGGAGCCTAGGAAATAGGAAAGAGGCCAGATACTGAGAATGGTGTCCAAGAAATTTAACTCCTAGGGGCAGCTAGGTGGCGCAGTGAATAGAGCACTGGCCCTGAAGTCAGGAGGACCTGAGTTCAAATCCAGCCTCAGACACTTAACACACACAAAAACTAGCCGTGTGAACTTGGGCAAGTCACTTAACCCCAACTGCCCTACCTTCCCTCCTCCAAAAAGTAAAAAATAAAATAATTTAACTCCTAGTAGAGGAGACCCATGTGGGGTACACACACACACAAACACACACACACAGAGCTAGAATGGCAGTGAACCTCTCCAGACCTAATGGGGGCTGGCTCTTGGCCCATCATTAGGCCTTTCTGGCTTGATAGGACCTTCCAGAAGTAATATTATGTTGGCATAACTTTTGAGAACTCAAAGGTCACCTCTGTGCCATGGCAAGGCATGAGAACAGGCCTGGAGTATAGATTTTTTGCATATAGATCTACTTCAGGGACTCCACTTCTGGTGAAGCTTGTGAACCCCTTCCCAGAATAATATTCTCAAATGCACAAAATAAATTAGTGGCTGAAGTAAGATGTGAAATCTGGTGTCTTTATTCCAGGCCCAAGTGCTATGTCCACAACTGGTCTGCCTTTTGCAGACAAACAGAATTGAATCCCTTGATCTGGAGGTAAATAAAACAGAAATTGGAGGATCTTGGGCAATAATTGTGTACTATGACTCAGATTTCTCTATGGAAATATACTACCTGTATATTTTCTCTTTGAAAGGTATCCGTAAGGTGATGACTTTTGTCTGGACAAATTTTTGAAAAATACAATTTAATCCCAAGACAAATTTGTAAAGAGCTGGAAGTCTTTTTATAGCATATTTTTATGTCATAGGAGAGGAAAGGAAGGAGTTCAATGCATATTACTATTAAGAAGTCGTGTTTGTGGTGCATTAGATGATACCTTAATTACTGTTGAGATGCCTCGTTGTAATTTCAGCCAGTCAGACTTAATTACCCCAGTGAGGACCCAGCGAGGATCTCAGATGCTTTCTGTTTGCTTTATGTAGCTCATCTTCACTCTGTAAGCTAAATTTCAGCTTTCAAACAAACAGCTGAAGTGAGGAAGGGGGTGGTTGCTAGTGCCAACAGCTGTTGAATGTTAAAGCTAGGCTGGATATTATGTTAAATGGAAACTGGCGTCCATGTTAAGGGAGTTGCCAAGAATTCTATTTTGAGGAGGCTGGGGTAGCATTGGAGTTGGAAAGTGTTTAGGCTAAGCTGAGCTGAGATACAGTGGTTGTGAAGTAGGTTTGGTTAAATCCCAATCAAAACACTGATTTTTCTTCACTTTCTTCCTTCTCTTCCTCTCTCCTTTCTTTTCTTCCCTCTCTTCTTTCTTCCATTCTTCCTTTTCTCCCTTTCTTCTTCCTCCCACCCTTTCTCTTTCTTCCTTCCCTTTTTCCTTCCCTTCCTCCCTCCTTTTCTTCTTTCCTTTTCTCCTCTCTCGCTCCCTCCATCTTTCTCTTCTTCTCCCCTCCATCCCTTTCTTTTTTTCTTCCTTCCCCTTTCTTTTCCCCTCCTTCCTTCCTCCCTTTGCTTCTACTCTTTTTTCCCTTCCTCTCTTCTTTCCTTTCACAAAGCAAATTCAGATTGAGAGTAGTCATTATGTAGTAAAGGGTAGAAATAAGAAATAGTGAATTAAAAGTGGTAAACAAATGGATATGTCGTAAGAAGCTGTTACTAGTACATGCTGGATTCATAGATGAACAATTCTCTTATAACTGCAATTATCATAGGCCGAACAACTTTATTGTTTTCCCTTCCTTTTAAGTGACCAGACTGAAGCATTTCTAACTTTAATTTTTTAGTCGTTTAATCTTTGAGATTAAATCTTTGAGATTCTGTCCTTCCTTTAGAAGTAGGAATTTGGTCCATTCATTCATTCAGCAACTAGTTAGTAAGTGTCTAATATATACAAAGCACAGTAAGGGGAAGAAGATACAAAAATAAATCTCCCAGATACTCATAGTGGGAAACACCATAAACTACACAGACAGAAAACATGTGCAAATTATATCCATGGACTGAAAAATAATTCCTATGAGAAAATAAAGGGACATGGTAAGAGAGAAGAAAAGAGGAAGTAGGAGATGGAAAAGAGGGAGAAGGGAACACAAAGGAAATCACTAAAATATCTGAATTCTCCAGACTCCTGTTGCAGTTGTTTCCTGGCCACACTGAATTTATAGTGCTTAATTCCATACTCTCATGTACTAGCCTGTATTAATTTTATCTTTAATTAATTAGATTGTGAACTACTCTAAGTCAAAGATGGTCCTTTCTTACAAGAGACCTCTCAGGAAATGGGAGTAATCTATAAATATATGTAATGTGAAAACAAAACATATCAAAAAAAAGACTTTTTCAAAAGCTAATAGATAATGATAATAATGTAAAAACAAATTTATAAACATGTGAAAAAATAAAATTACATAAATTTGCTGAAGCCTACTTATGCTCACACCAGAGGCAGTGTGGTCCTGTGTAAAGTGTGCCACGTTTGGGGTCAAGGACCTAGGTTCAAATACCGACTCTTATACTTACTACCTTCGTAACCTAGAATAATACAGTGTCCCTCCCAGAAACTTAATTTCCTCATTTGTAAGTGGGTTGAAATAGATGACCTATGAGGTTTTTTTTTCAGTTCTAAATCCATAATATTTTTACCATGCAATTCTCTATAACCCTTTCAATCACCTACACCTTCTTCAGAGATCAGGCTCTTCCAGTATTCACAGCCTTATAGCATTGTTGGGAGAATATGTTTTTTAAAAAATTAAATTTTCATGATGGAAAAGAACTTGGGATTGCTGAAAGCATCATATATTTGAAAATGCAATCCAGCCTACTTCCTCCCTTCTATTTAATTTTGAGCCCAAATGTATTTTGTAGGACAATAGGCATTTTTCATCCATTTAGTTTTTCCTGTATGGATTGTAGCAGATTGTCAAGAAAACTCCTTGCACAATATGGACATGGGATCCCAAAGAGTCAGATACAACTGAATTAACAGCCGCAACCTGGACTCTAAAGTTAAATGTTCTTTCCACACTGCAGGAAGATTTTCATTAACCCTTTGGCCTATTCAACGACATCCTCACACATCCCCTGCCTCCTTTAAACCTTTTGCATCTTGACCCTTGAGTCAGGACATACTGGGTTTTGACTTCTGCCATCGATTTATGCTAACTATGGAACCATGGGAAAGTCAACAGACCTCTCTGATCTTCACTTTCCTAGTCTGTAAAATGGGGATAATAGGAGCACTTACCTTCCAGGGTTGTTGTGAGGTTAACATGTGTAAAACATTCTGCAAACCTTAAAAGTGCTATATAACAGAAACGTTTTGCATGACTGTATATATGTGTGTGTGTGTATATGTATATATATATATATATATATATATATATATATATATATGTATATATATAATCAGTATCAAATTGCTTGCCTTTTCAAGGAGCCGGGAGAAGGAGAAGAGAGGGAGAGAATATGGAACTTAACATTTTAAAAAAATGAATATTAATGATTTGTGTTTATGTGTAATTGAAAAAATGTAAAATTTTTTAAAGTACTATTATAATTATATTCTAAATAATTATACATTATAAACGATAGCTATTACTGTTATTGTGGGTCTCAAATGAGATGTGTATAAAGCACTTTAACAAACTTACAATGCTTTGTCAATGTCAGTTAATTATTACAACTTTTATTACTTCATGCCTGGGAACATCTTTTAACATTTCAGGGAAGTCCCACTTTACTTTCATACCACATTTCATGTCCATTCTCTATGATGGCTACTCATTTTTAAAAAATCCCACCATGAAAGCACCCCCAATTCCATTCAGACCAAACATCAGCAGATACTGACCAGCTAAATTAGAAAATTAGCGTCTGCTTTTTGAAACACCACAACATTTTCCTGCTCCCTAAAACCACATGTGAAATTAGTCTTGCCCCTTTCTGGCCATGTGCTAGGCCTGAACGCATCATGATATAGCCTTCTGTGAAGCATCCAACACAGAGAATGTACCTACATCAGATATCACTAGTTCACCATTTAGGGGGCATCAGAGAGAAATATCACAAGACTCAGTGTTCATTTTCTGGGTGCCGCATGTGGTGCATTTTCTTTTCATCTCCTGTTTTTGTGTTTTGGTTTTTTAAAGCTTGCTCCTCCAAGCCATTTTAAGTATATTACACAATCTGATGAGATCCCTGGTATACAATTGTGCATCCCTGAAAAATAGCAGTAATAATTGAGTTGTCACCCATGTGGAAAGGGTGAATCCTAACCCCACGTGTTATTGTCAGAGGCCTCATGCTGAGACTAGTTTCAGATGGAGTGTCTTTGCAGGGCTGTAATTAAAATCCTAAAGCAAATGTTTGTCTTTAGGCGTACATTGCCTTTAATTCACTGTACCTATATATCACTGTTATAATAATAAAAATGGTAGTAGTAGCTAGCATTTACATAGCATTTTAAAGCATGTAAAGTTCTTCACAGATATTATTGCAGGTGCCCTTTAAGGGAGAAATTTATATAAGGATTGGCTGATACCACTTCCTTTAATGACTAATGTCAATATGCAGCAGTGTCTTTTCACCTAAAATGTGGAAATACTAGATTTTGTTTAATGTATGGCTTCTTAGTCTTTTCTATGTGTCCTAGACTCCTGTGGAAGTCTGGTGAAGCCTGTAGACTCAGAATCACACAGTTAATACATGCCTGAAGTTGGATTTGAGCTTAATGTCTGCTGACTCCAGGCCCAGTGTTGTATCTACTGGGCCACCTAGCTGCCCAAATACATACATACATACATACATACATACATACATACATACATACATACATACACACACACCATTTTTTAATTTTAGAGATTATTACTCTGTCCTTTTAGATGTTTTTCTCACAGACAACATCTTTCATCACATACCTGACCATCCTTCACCAGTTTGGTGACTGCCTTTTAAACTCAGTTCCGTCTGGGTCCTCTTTTACCCACTCCCACCGCTGACCTCACTTCTCCCCTCTCTAGGAAGAGTAACTGCAACATAATGGTATAAATTGCTTTGGAATCTCCTCCACCTTTCTTTGAAACACATCAGCTCCCCCACAGCGATGCCCTCTTTTCCTTGAGAGCCTCGTGATGGGCTCTGGGTTTTAATGATCATGCCACACATCCCAGCAAACTTTTAGCAATCAAGCAGCTATGTAATTGTCCTCTTTAATGGGTATGATTGTTTTCCTGTGTTGCCTAGAGGTTCATCTTTCAGGACCAGGCAACATAAATTGTGTTATCTAACAAATAAGAGGCTGCCATCTAATTAACAACCCTGAGTTTCTCAGTCTGGTTAATCATCATTAAAATCAGTTCTCAATTCTTTCCCTGGAAGAGCTAAGAAAAGTGGTTATTCAGCTACACGTGATTACCCATAAACACAGGCAGGGTGTAACCCATGGAGATGTATTGTAGGTGTTGTGTGTGATATAAGCAAAAGTTTGGGTGAAATGCTAAATTATTGAAATACTAAAATACTGAATATATGAAATTATATATTTATACCTGCTTTGGTGAATAGTATCTAGATTTTGACAAGCATGGATGAACTGTTTAACCCAGAATCACAAAATCTAAGAATTCAGGGGGTTTAGAGATTATCTCCTCTCTGAGTAAGTTCTTCCTTTTACAAATCAGTCAATCTAGGTCCTGGGAATTATAAAGAAAAACATTCTAGGGGCAGCTAGGTGGTGCAGTGAATAGGGTACCAGCCCTGGAATCAGGAGGACCTGAGTTCAAAATCGGCTTCAGTCATTTAACATTTACTATCCGTATGACCTTGGGCAAGTCACTTATCCCCATTTGCCCTGCATTCCCCCCTCCAAAAAGCAAAAGGAAAAAAAAGAAAAAAGAAAAACATTCTGTTCCTGTCCTCAAGGAGCTCACATTCTGTCTGGGGAGGCATATACGTGCTTTGTGAGCAAAGCAGAATTGTGGTGGCTCAAAAGAAATGTGAGATGTATCATGTTTCTCTTCAAACATCTCCACTCCAAATGTTCGTGTGGTCTGTTTGGACCCAACTTGTGGTAGGGCCTTCCAGTCTTGTATTGGTCTATTAGTCACGGTTGGACACACAGTACCTTGACCCTGACACAGTGATGTTATTTTGGTCCCCTTAGAACACTAATAAAATGGGTACAAGGTAATTTGGGGCAGGGACAGCCACTAGCTGCCAAGGGGATTAAAAAAGGCTTCCTACTGAAGGTGTGGTTGGAGCCAAGCCTTGAGGGAAGCTAGAAATTCTAAGACGAGGTGGAGGAAGGAATGCATCCTGGGTGTGGGGGGCACAGTTCATGCAAAGGAGTCCCTGGAGCTTAGTGAGTAGGGGAGCAACGTGATCAGATCTGTACTTTAGGATTATCTCATTGGGAGGTTTGCGGAAGACAATGGATAGGAGAGGGTATTTGAGGTAGAGAGATTTATTAGAAGGTTGTTGCAAGGTCTATATCCCAAAGAGATCAAAGCAAAAGAGCCTAGATGTGCTAAAATACTTTTAGTAGTTCTTTTTTTTGGTGGCAAAGAATTGGAAATTGAGGGGATACCCCTAAACAAGTTTTGGCATATGATTGTGATGGATTACTAGTATGCTATGAAAAAAACAAACAAGGGGAGTGGTTTTAGAAAAACATGGCAAAACTTATATGAACTGATGCAAAGAGAAATGAGAAGAACCCAGAAGCTCATTGTGTACAGTAACAGCGATGTTGTTAGAGCAATTGTGAAAGACTTGGCTACTTTGATCAGTACAGTGCTACAAGATAGTTCCAAAAGATTCACAATGAAAAATGCTATCTACCTCCAGAGAGAGAACTAATGAACTCTGAGTGCAAACTGAAATATAATTTTCTCACTTTCTTTTTCTTGCTTTTTTAAAAAAAAGTGGCTAATATGGAAATACAGTTTTGTATGGTTTCTATATTTGCTATATAATTGATATATTGCTTGCCTTTTCAGTGAGTGGTGAGGGAGAAAATTTGGAACTCAAAATCTAAAAGGAAAAGAATGTTTAAAATAAATAAACAATAAATTTAGAAGGAGAAAAAAAAGAGTCCAGGGGATGAGGCTGAACTAGGTTGGCAGCCATTTTGGTGGAGATTAAAGGGAAGAACCAGAGATATGTTGTGGAGATAAAACCGGCAAGACTTGGCAACTAATTGGATATGGAGGTGAGGAAGAGATGATGATCCAGTGGTCTGCTGTTCCATTCCTCCTCAGGCCTTTCTGGGGCTGGACCCCAACATAGTATGGCTTATCTTGCCTGACAAGACCTTCTTTCTCGTTTTGAACTTCAGTACAAAGTTCCATCAGGTGTAACCACTACTAATTACCCATTCATTGGCCAAACTGAAATGACAGACCTTGGCCCCAGTGAACTTTGGACACCATTATTCTTAGTTACAGGATTCAAATAGCTTTCCTCTCCCATGACATCATGGTGATCACTTATCTATTAGAAAGTGGTTCTTCAACTTATGTATTTGTGTCAAACCCCTTTAGGTTTAGGATGTCAGCATTGCTTGATACAAACCTTTTTACCCATTTTGTAGCTTTGCTACAACTATACTACAAAATAGAATTCGTCAGTTTTGTCTTTTGTGATCTCCTCTGTCCCTTGTCTTGTTATTAATTCTCCCTTAATTATGCTTATAAAGGATCTTCTATTATTTTTATGAGGTGACCATTTATATTTAAATTGCCTATTTATTTTATATTTATACTTATTTAGTTTATTGGGCTTTATAGAAGCAAGTTCCTTGGTCTAAAACAATGTTCTAACAAACTGTTTTATCCAGTCATTTTTTTATAAATAGGGATATTTTTCCCCCAAATAGTTAGTGATCTTGGATTTATTGAACACTGGATTGCTTCTGCATTTTCTCTTTAGTTTGTTTTTCTAATCTGCTTTAAAAAAACAAACAAACAAGTAGCAAATATGGGGCAGCTAAGTGGGGAAGTGGATAGAGTACTGGGCCTCCAATCAGAAAGACTCTTCTTCCTAAATTCAAATCTGTCCTCAGACACTAACTAGCTATGTGACCCTGGGCAAGTCACTTAACCCTGTTTTCCTCAGTTTTCCCATCTGAAAAATGAGCTGAAGAAGGAAATGGCAAACTCCAGTATCTTTGTCAAGAAAAAGCCAAATAGTTTTAATGGTTATTACTTTATAATATAATTTAAGATCTGGTAATACCAAACCTCTTTCATTACTACTTTTGATCAATAATCTCCCTCAAAATTCTTAGTCTTCTTTTTTTCTTTTTCTTTTTTATTTGGAGGGCAATTCAGGTTAAATGACTTGCCTAAAGTCCAGCAGCTAGTAAGTGCGTCAAGTTTCTGAGGCTGGATTTGAACTCAGGTCCTCCGGACTCCAGGGCCAGTGCTCTATTCACTGTACCACGTAGCCACCCCCTAGATCCTACTTTTAATTATGCTAAAGAAGGGCTCTTCTGAGGGGGCGTCTAGGTGGCGCAGTGCATAGAGCACTCTTTGCTGGTAGAAATAAAACTATAACTTAGAGTCTATCCCTCCCTTTTAGTCCCAGTTTATTTATATTGTTTATACTTTTATTTAAAATAACAAATGCAACTTTTAAGTACTCAAACTCTTAATATAAGCAGATATTCTGACAGCATTGTTATTATAATAATACATAAGACAATTAGTGGATAAAAGAAATGCCTCCCTCTTGCATTCTTTTAAAAAGACTTTTAAAAGCCTTCTTGGAGAAGGCCTAAACTAAAGCATTAAAATGATTAAAATTCTCTGTGCAGAAAGATTGAGAAGGGGTTGGGATTACTTAGACTATAGAAGAATGCAGATTGACCTCAGGGAACCCTGGATACAAATATTTTAATATACCAGAGACTTCTTGATTACTGAATCTGGGTGATGTTCATTGATTCAACAACAAATAAATATTTATTAAGTATTCAGGCCCTGTGAAAGGTACAGAGATGAACCAGTGGTTCTTTCCTTTAAGGAATTTTTGCAGGAAAACTTGGGTCTAATTCAAGGGTTCTTAGCCTAGGGTCCATAGACAGACCCCCAGGGGCTACATGGATAGATTTTAGGGGTTCTCTGAATTTGGATTGGAGCAAATCACATCTTTATTTTCACTGCCTCCTAATTTAACACTACCTTTAATTACGAATTTGAAAAAAATGAAAAGCATAATTCTGAGAAGGGGTCCATAACTTGCACCAGACTGCCAGAGGGACCCAGGACACATAAGAGCCTCTAGTTCAACTACCTAACACTTGAATTTCAACACTGTTTTGCTTGTTTTTCTTTAGTATTCCCCTAGTGCAGGGGAAGGGAAGAGAATCATAAGAGCACATCTCTAAATTTGGAGGGGGATCTAGAGGTCCTTTATCATTTTACAGATGAGCAAACAATCCCAGAGAGGTTAAGTGACTTGCCCAAAGTCACACGGTTGTAAGAGAAGAGAGAGGGTTCGTTGTTGGGTCCTCTGACCCCCAAATTGGCTTTTCTTTCCATTTTGCCATCTAGATTCTCTCCATCGTTAATAACTATGTTAGGTGGTCGTATGAGCTAAGCACCAAAGAGATACAAACTAAGCGTGAAGCTTTGTTCTTCTGGGCAGCCTCAGAAGAAGATAGAGGAAGGCTTAGTGTAGCACGCATTTGAGCTACATCTACCTAGAAAGATTTTGATAGGAAGAGGTGAGTAGAACAACTGTTCCATTTGAAGGAATGTTACAGAGACCCAGGGGCCAGGAAAACATGATGCACGGGTAGGAAGCCGACCTTTAGGGGGAGTGAAGGATAAGAACTCCATAGATGGATCGTCAAGTAAAGCCTAGGGGGCAAAAAAACTTAGGAGAAGCATATACCAAGGAAAAGTCCAAGCGGGGCACATTTATATCTGGAAAACAGCATAGCTCATCCTTCAGAAAGTCTAGCCTACATCCTTGCAGGTGAAGGGTTAGGGGAAGGCAGGTAGGAAAGTAGGCCCTGGGAGAGGGGCACCACAGTAGCTCTGGACCAGCGCCAAGTAAGGGATTTAGCTTGTGAATGGTTTCCTATATTCCTGTGAATGATTGGTCCACATTCTTTTAGGTTATGAATTAGGCAGTTTTTCAGGTTTGAATTATTTCTCTACTGTATGAAATAGTAGCTACTTTTCAACTAAAGGATATATTGGGAATTGGGAGAACTGACTCCATCATTTTCAGGCATATTAAAAAAGGTAATTTTAAAACCTAATACAGATGAAGGGGAGGAAATAAGCATTTATATACTACTACTATGTACCATAGATATGATCTACTACAACAACGACGACGACGTGACTGGCATTGTCCTAAATACTTTTATAAATATTACCTTATTTGATCCTCATAACAACACTGGGAGGCAGAAGCTGTTTCTTATCCCCATTTTACAGTTGAGGAAACTGAACCAAAGAGAAGTTAAGTGACTTACCGAGGGTCACAAAGCTAATAAGTGTCTGAGGCTGGATTTGAACTCAAGTCTTTCTGACTCCAGGCCCCATGCTCTCTCCACTGAGCCACCTAACTGCCTTGCATGTAAATCCTGATTGATAATATTATGGAGCATAATCCTAAGAACACAGGTTGAGAGCTTAGCAGGGATTTTGGAGATTATGTAGTACACTCCCTCCCTTCCCCATTCTGTTTTTACAGATGAGGAAACTGAGGCCTAAAGAAATGATGTGACTCAATCAAAAATATACAGGTCTTAAGTGACAGAATTTGAACCAGGTCCTCTGACTTTAAATCCATTGCCCTTTCCTCTACACTGTGCTGTTTTTACATAGTATTTTCAAGTGATCATAGATGGAGAGCTGGAAAGGTACCTTAAAGGTCATTGACTCCAATCCCCTCATTTTCTTTCTTTCTTTCTCTCTTTCTTTCTCTCTCTCTCTCTCTCTCTCTTTCTTTCTTTCTTTCTTTCTTTCTTTCTTTCTTTCTTTCTTTCTTTCCTTCCTTCCTTCCTTCCTTCCTTCTTTCCTTCTTTCCTTCTTTCCTTTCTTTCTTTCTTTCTTCTCTTTCTTTCTTTCTTTCTTTCTTTCTTTCTTTCTTTCTTTCTTTCTTTCTTTCTTTCTTTCTTTCTTTCTTTCTTTCTTTCTTTCTTTCCTTTTTTTGCTTTTTGGAGGGCAATTGGGGTTAAGTAACTTGCCCAAGGTCACACAGCTAGGTTTTTGTTTGTGTGTGCGTTAAGTATCTGAGGCCGGATCTGAACTCAGGTCCTTCTGACTCCAGGGCCAACACTCTACTCACTGTGCCACCTAGCTGCCCCAAATCCCCTCATTTTCAAGACGAGGGAAACTGAGGTCCCCAAAGATCAAATTCCTTACTGCAGCCACACTCTGGGGCAGGATTTAATCCTTCATCTCCCTGACTCCAGATGTCACATTCTGGTTATTCCACCATGCTGCCTTCTTGGAGGGCATAATGGAATAAAAGAGGTTCAGATTTGAGTAACTTTGATATTACATGTTAGATCCCCAAATTACTGGTATCTAATTACTTAGAAATTAGATCCCAAAGTTACAGGTGTTAACCACACCCAGCTTGGTTGTGGGATGAAGTGGTCCTTTGAGGAAGGACGTAAATGGGCTATGTCTGACTTTTGGGAGCTATTAAATAATTTTAGATGGAAATTACACAGGAAAGCTTGGGTCTAACTCGAGGGTTCTTAGTGTAAGGTCCATAGACCTCCAAGGGCTACATGGATGGATTTTAGGGGGTCTCTGAACTTGGATTGGAACAAATGACATCTTTGTTTTTGTTACCTTCTAAATTAGTATTACTTTTAATTGTAAATTTGAAAAAAAAAAAGTATGATTCTGAGAAGGGGTCCATAGGTTTCACCAGATTGTCAAAGGGGCCCAGGACACATAAGAACCTCTGGTTCAACTATCTAATACCTGAGTTTCAAAACTACTTGGCTCATTTTTCTTTAGTATTGTTTAGAGCAACCCTGGCTTTAGCATTCAGCAAAGCGTCCTCCACACATCCATCAATCAACCAGGCTCTACACTGTACAAATCTTACTTAACCCCAACCACTTTCAGATTCCCTTTGTTTCCCACCATCCCTCCTCCTGTCTCCTTCCAATCATTCTAAATTATGTGGAAATTTGTGCCTTTTGTATTCAGTGCCAAGTTTGTTCAAATTTAGAATTCCAGGTTTCACTCTGTCAAAGTTCTGTTTTAAATGGAGACTTTAACCCCAGGCCTACCCTTTTCCCTCTCCCATTCAGCAAATGTAACATTCATTAGTTGTTTCAGGAATCCTTGACTATTCATGACCCCATTTGGGGTTTTCTTGGCAGAGATATTGGAATGCTTTGCCATTTCCTTCTCCAGTACATTTTACAGATGAGGAAACTGAGGCAAAAGGTGAAGTGACTTGCCCAGGGTCACACAGGTCTGAGCACAGACTTGAACTTGGGTCTCCTGATCCCAGGCCCCATCTATCTGTCCATAGCCATGGGGAGAAGTTCACAGTTGTAGATTGGATTCATTATGATTGAGGTAAAAGAACCACTGTTGATTTGGCCCTTGGCTTTTGTCTTTGGTTAGTACAAGTAGAGCACTTGAGGGTGTCTCTGCTCAGGAAGTAGGAAGGGCCATAGTGGGACTATTTTCAGTTGCATTTAAAGAAGACAGCTGTGGGACTGAGCTGAAGAACCAGTTCTGCTGTACTGTCAGGACAGCCCATTTTCTCCTTTAATTTCCTATGATTGCATAAGCATTCCTAGGGGGATCTCTGAAGATTGTTGTTGACACTTGGAAAACCTCTGCCACAGTCATTACATTTGATGTTTGTCCAGTAGGGAATGGCGGTCTCATTTTTAAAGATATCACTGTGACTTTACAGCTCTAAATCTGATTCCAAATATTGTTTTGCAAATGAAGAAACTGATGCCCCAAAGAGCTGGAACCATAGAGCTGGAAGGTTCCTTCTGTCCAATCTTCTCATTTTTCAGGTGAGGAAACTGAGGCAAACATATGGATTTGAAATCCGGGTTTCCTGACACAGGTCCAGTTCTATCTCTGGTCTACCATGTTGCCTTTAAGATACCTATCTAGCTCATGAAATACGAGAGAAGTAATAGATGTTTGTCATTCTACCAATGAATAAGTGGTTGAGACCCTTGGGGAAACTAGCTACTTGTCCATGCTATATGAGAAAATGATTTATTTGTTGGTAGAGCCTTTCCATTCATACACTCCTTTGTTCGACCTCTATTTATGAAGAGGCTCCAATGCCCCATATGTAGAGGTTGCCCACTCTATCGGATAGACCCAGGTCCAAATTCCACCTCTCACACTCACCAGACTAGCTCTCTGACCCTAGGCAATTCATTGAATCAATGTGCCTTGGGCAGTTCCTAAATTTTTAATATTTCCTAGGCCTCAGTTTGTAAAATGAGGGTTTTGGATTATATGACCTCTGGCACTTCTTCCAATTCTAGGTCTGTGATTCTACAAAGTCATGGAATGGTTGCAATCTGCAATGGTGGAGACAATTCCCAAATAAGGAGTTCCCTCCACTGAGAGAGCCTTCATTTATTCATCTACTATGCATAATGGATGGGGAAGGAAAAAGGGAATAAGCATGTATTGAGTGCCTCCTGTATACCCTGAAGTGCTTTGCAAATTTTATCTCCTTTGATTTTTGCTACAGCCTAGAGGATGATAATGATGATGATGATGATAGCTAACATTTATATAGTGCTTATGTGCAATGCACTGGGCTAAGCACATTACAGCTTTTATTTGATCTTTACAACAACCTTGGGAGGAAAGTGCTATTATTATCCTTCTTTTACAAATGAGGAAACTGAGGCAAACAGGGGTTAAGTGAGTCTTCCAGGGCCACACAGCTAGTAAGTTTCTGAGCCTGGATTTGAATTCCTGACTACAGGCCCAGCACTTCCATCCACTGTACCACATAGCTGCCTGGAGAATCATCACCTATGGAATCAACAAGTCACTTGACCTCAGTTTGCCTCAGTTCTGCATCTATAAAATGGGGATAACAATAGCACCTCCCTGCCAGGGTTGTTGTAAGCATCAAAGGAGATATTTGTAAAGCGCTTAGCACATAGTTAAGTTCTATATTAATGTTAGCTATGAGGATGATTTTGAAGAGGAGGAAGATGAATCATTAAAGATTTCTCAAGAAGGGAATCACATGAACAGAGAAGCTTTGTGCAGGACTCTTATATAGGAAGACACATCGAGTTAGGGAAACCAGTTTAGAAACTGCTATAGTATTGAATAGTTTACTCTTCCAGCTCTGAAAAAAATCCACCTTCACTTATCTTCCCCAGTAGAACATCAACTTTCTGAAGGTAGAGACTATTTCATTTCTGTCTTTATATCTCTAGCACCTAGGACAGCGCCTTGGCACACAGCAAGTGCTTAATAAAGTTGGTGTTTCTGCTTTTCCAGAATTCAGGACACTCATGAAAGCAAAGTACGTGGCTCAAAGTTTCTGTCTTTTCTTCCAGATACTGTGTGTAAGGCTAACTGGAAATAGGAAATACCATCCATCACGCCTTTACAGTGTACTGGTGCCATCTGATGGTAAGTCTGTTACCTTCTTCTTTAATTAATTGATTATATACCCAAATAAAGTCCCAGCATTCTGAGTAAACAGGTTGGGTCTGACTGTGTTACCACCCTTTTAATGAACTCCCATAGCTCCCAGTTTTTTACTCCTACCTCTAAAGTTTTTAATTCTCTCTCTCTCTCTCTCTCTCTCTCTCTCTCTCTCTCTCTCTCTCTCTCTCTCTCACACACACACACACACACACAAATACATGTGAAACACTCTGGTAACACTGGCCCACTCGAAGTGTCCTGCCCATGGCACCCCATCTTCCTCCACTGTGCCTGGGATGCTTTTGCCTTCTCATCTTTCCCTCTCAATCTCCTTGATTTCTTTTAAGACTGGACACAAATCCCATTTACTCCAGGGCTTCTCTCCCAGCTGTTAATTTCCTTCATTTCTCAGAGTGCCTTCTTTCTATGTCATCTCTCTGCTTGGTTTACATGTTGCTTCCTCTATTTGAAGGGGAACTCCCTGAGGACAGAGACTGGGGTTGGGGTTTTTTGCCTTTTTTTTTTTTTTTATATCCTGAATGCTTCCATCCAGTGCCTGGTATATAAGTGCTTAATAAATGCCTTTTAACTTGACAGCAGTTGTATAGAGGAGATAAGACCTTTGCTATAAATAGCAACATAGGGGCAGCTAGGTGGCACAGTGAATAGAGCACTGGCCCTGGAGTCAGGAGGACCTGAGTTCAAATGCAGCCTCAGACACTTAACACTTACTAGCCTTGTGACCTTGGGCAAGTCACTTAACCCCAATTGCCCTCCAAAAAACAAAAACAAATAAATAGCTACATAAAGTATACTATATTTTATCACATAATTGTCACACTCTGGGGTGTGTGTGTGTGTGTGTGTGTGTGTGTGTGTGTGTGTGTGGTGTTTTTTAGTCCAAAAATTGGTTTATAACCTTCCATCACATAAATCATACAGTATAATTCTGTTTCTCATACTGCTTAAAAGGTAAACAGAGCAGCAGTGTATTAACCAGTAGTATATGGATCTGAATTTATCTCTCATGCATTGCTAGCTGCGAGATTGGAATTCTCAGTGCATACGCATCATCAGTATTCAATTGTAACATATATTCAGGAGTATTTCAGGCATCCTAATCTTGCACCAGACACAGTTTAGTAATAAGTGATTTTTAAATAATACCAGCACAAATTTTTTCAAAGTCTTCACATAATGGTCACACCCCATTTTTTTGCATAAAATCAATGACAATCATGTGGCAAAATATAGTAAACTAATATAAGGTTGAGCTTCAACATAGTACAAAGTACACGTATATCATTCATTAAAGCATTTATTTAGCCCATACCACAGCCTAGGCACTGGACAGTGTACTGCGGGATGAAACGAAAAGGCAAAAACCGTATCTGCCTTCAAGAGGGAAGCTTAGAGGTTTTTCTTTTTCTTTCTTTATTTTTTTATTTTTAGAGGGGAAGGTAGGGCAATTGGGGTTAAGTGACTTGCCCAAGGTCACACAGCTAGTTTGTGTGTGTGTGTAAATTGTCTGAGGCTGGATTTGAACTCAGGTCTTCCTGACTCCAGGGCCAGTGCTCCATTCACTGGGCCACCTAGCCTCCCCAAAGCTTAGATTCTAAAATGAGTACAGAAATAGAAGTTTTGTTTTCTCCTAGTTTTAGTATCTGTTGCTTTTCTCCAAAAAGGAAGAAGTAGCTTTGAAACATCTTCTTCCTTCCCAAATTATAATTTGGCTTTTTTTTCCCTTTCTTTAACAGAGATAGTCATTAATTACAGATACGGTCTCCCTTTGATAACTCTGCCTTTGCCATCGAGACAGGAGCGTTGTCGTTTTACACTGAAACCCATGTTAACCACAGTTGGTTCATTCCTCCAGGACATCCAGAATGAGGACCGAGGGATTAAAACTGCAGCTGTCTTCACCACAGGTATTAATTAACCTCCGTACGTGCCTTACTCCCACATCTTCTCCTCACTCCCTGCCTCCCAAGCTTCATTTTGGTTCTTTGCTTTTCTACAGAGGAATAAAAAGGGAGGGCTCATTCCAAACCTTTTGCATTATCATCATCATGCCTTGGATATTTTGCTTTTTCTAAGCAAAGTAATTTCTCTATACAGGAATCATAGCAAAAAACAGCTGCAGTGCAGATACCTAGGATCTTGGGAAGGCCCATAGAGCCATCTAGTTCAAAATTTATTTTTCCAAAACAAGAAAACAAGACCTATAGATGTGGATACAGATGGTGCCCTAAGGGTTAAGAGTTGCTTTCCTAGTACTTTGTGAAGCCCCTAGTTTATTCTGTAACCTGAAGGTACCCTAAAGTCCTTTCCCCCTTTACCTTGAACCTGTAGCAAAAGAATTGATTTTGTCTCCCTTATCCTGTGTTCACTAGGTCCTTTAATTTTTAAGCTCTGTCCTCCTGCCCTGTCCTTAAATCCTTAAACCATAAAGAATTCCCTTTGTTTTCCTCATCCCAAGTCATCCTGTCCTGTCTTTAATCTTTAACCCCTATAAAAAGCTCTAAAACTACATCATCATTCTGAAACCTCTATATCAGCATATCTCCCCCAGATATTGAGATTTTACTTAGCTTTCTTGCTTTTCCATGTAAAATAAATGCGAAGATAACTGGCTGTGTAACCTTGAACAAGTTATTTAACCCCAATTGCTTTAAAAAAAAAGAGAGAGAGAGAGAGAGAGAGAGAGAGAGAGAGAGAAGATCTAAGTGAATTCTTTCACACCTCAACCCAACTCTCCCAACTTAAAACCTCAACACTGTGGACATTAAGTAACTGGCCTAAGGTCTCATAGTTGCCTTTAGAATATGAGCTCCCTGAGAGCAGGCCAAACATGAAAGGCAAGATTTGAAATGATTCCAGTTATTTCCCTAAACCTGCCTGAAAGGATCGTGATGCAAGTTTCAATTACTATACAAGACTTAGCTTGCATACTATTTCTTTTTTTTTTTTTTTAAGCAATTGGGGTTAAGTAACTTGCTCAGGGTTACACGGCTAGTCATTATTTATGTATGGGTGCTCATTTTCTGAGGCCGGATTCGATCTCGGGTCATCCCAACTCCGAGGCCGGCGCTCTTACTCACTGCGCCACCTAGCCGCCCCTTTGCATACTATTTCAATGAAAAATTTGGTGATGATGTGTGGCTGTAGCACTGTTCAGTGGTTTATAAACTAAGCAGCAATATTTGGATCATTTGGAAATAAAATAAGGTTTCATTGATTAAATAAAGTCCTTGGGACAGAATCAAAATGCAGATTTGATTATTAATCTTCTCTATGCTTTAACTATAATACAATCTATTTTTGACCAAGCAGGGCTGGTGGTTAACTCTTGTGAAATGAATCATTTTTATATGAATGGAGGAAGAATGACCTGCCTTATGAGTCAGGAAAATCAGCATTCAAATCCCATCATCTCTCAATTTGCCTAGATTTTTATCCTGTTTCACTCTCCTTCTTCCTCCTAAAAAGCCCTCCCTTTAAACAAATTTTTTAATGAGAAAAGAGGGGGAAAATTCAGCAAAATCAATCAATACATTGACAATATTGGACATTTTTCAGGTTACATTCTAATTTAATATGGATTTGGACTAAGAGCAGACTGCTTGTTGATGGTACCTTATACTGCATTCTTTTGAAGAGGAAAAACAATTTTTAAAAATTCATTGTTGACTCCTTAAAAGAGCTTTCTTGGGGTCTTGCTGCTCATATAGTACTTTAGCATATAGGGTAAAATGTAGTAATACACTCCATAAATCATATTCAAATTATTCCTTTCTTGTAGTGAGATAATTTTGAAAGGGCTATTGGAACTCATTTAAATGGAAATGTTTTTAAGTGTCATTTGCAAAGTCAGATGTAACGATTAGGGCATCACAGGGTTTTTGTTGTTTTTTCTGTCTTTTTAAGGCCACATGGTCAGGGTGTCTGCCTCTGTATTTAATTTGTGCTTGAAATTGGTGTTTTGAGCCTCTTGCATTTTTTTACCCATTGTGTGGGTTGATGGTTGAGCAAGTTGACAGTTCGTGGGTATTATAAACTCCCCCAAAGCAGACAAACAGGAAACCAGACAGTCCAAAAGATGGCAGGTACAGACTTGACTTACTACCTCTTTGAAAGAGTAAAACAGGCAGATGACTAGAATGTTTTAACTTAAAAGTAGCTGCCTTCCATCCTTGTACACTTTCTTGGTTCAAGTAACTCTCTCGGTTCTCCATTTTCATTTAATCCAACTGGGTGATGAGCTTATATTCTGTTAAGCTTTCTCTAAGTATTATTTTACTTAACAGGTTAGACTCTTGCAGGTGATAAAGAGGGTGGAGAAACTTCAGGGGATCTCTTTTTTCATTGTTTAATAAAGCTGCCAGCTATTTTTTTTAAAACCACCTGGTATATACTTGGTTCATTCACCTTGATGGGTTTGTTTTACCTCTTAAAAGAAAGAGGTTGGGGCGGCTAGGTGGCACAGTGAGTAGAGTGCCAGCCCTGGAGTCAGAAGGACCTGAGTTTGGATCCAGCCTCAGACACTTAACACACACAAACAAAAACCTAGCTATGTGACCTTGGGCAAGTTACTTAACCCCAGTTGCCCTCCAAAAAGCAAAAAAATAAAAAAAGAAGTTAGAGTAGCAGATATTGTTTTTGAGGTTCCATCAAGCTCTGACCTTGTCTGTGATCATAGGATCACAGACAGAAGTGACCCTAAGGGCCATCTACTGCCTTCACTTCATTGATTTAAACCTGAACCGAGGTTCAGAAAGGTTTAAAGTGACTTGGCCAAGGTTAGGTGGGATTTGAACTCAAGTCTTCTTGACTCCAAGTTCAGGACCCTCTCCACCATTCCTACACTGCCTCCTATATAAGGGGATATGCAAAGCACAGTGATCTTCCAAGCAAATGCAACATTTCTTCTGAAATGAACTCTTGAGATTTTGAAGTTCCCCATATAATAGAACCTTTCCTTTCTCTCATGCTTAGTCAGCATCCCTACTTTGGGTTGGAAAGAAGGTTGGGAGGAAATATATATATCTCCTCATCTGTCATTCTTAGGCACAAATCTTAGCTGAGAATGAAAAGTCCACTTTGGACAAGGTTAGCAGTGTTTGGATCAAAGTGAAAACAACATTCTCAGCATCGATTACAAAAGGTAATTAGAAGTGTCAGATTAATTTATTTTACTTTCTGTGTGCCTATTATGGAGAACTCGTAAAAATAAATCTGCGAGCTGGAAAATTGATTTTGCTTTCACTCAAGGAACTGGTTTTTAAATCTTTCTCTTCTACAGATGGGAGCAGGATTCCAACTTCAACCCCGATGGAGATTTTGCTTATGAATGATTTTAAACTGATGATAAATGACATCACATATGATGTTCAATGTCCTAGGAAAGGTAAGAAGTCATAAGCATCCAGAAATCTTTATTTTTGCCTAGAGTTTGAGGGGCTTGGGGTACAGGTGATTTGGGTTCACGTAATCAGGAGGTCTTGGAAGAATCCATATTTTTAGAATTTTCAGCCAGTTATATATGAAATGGTTCCAAACATTAAATCCTCCCTCTCCAACCCCATATCCTTTAAAACCTTGTCTCTTCCATTTTGATTTTGAAAGCCTGGGTTTTTCCTCTTGCCTACTATTTCCAGCAGTAATCCAGCTGGGTGGGGATGGTCAGAATTCTCTTAGATTTTAGGGTGGCTAGGTGGCGCAGTGAATTGAACACCAGTCTGGGAGTCAGGAAGACCTAAGTTCAAATCCAACCTCAGACACTTAACACAAAAACTAGCCGTGTGGCCCTGGGCAAGTCACTTAACTCCAATTACCCTCCAAAAAGCAAAAAGAAAAAATTCTCTTAGATTTCCTTCCTCCTCTTTAAATTGCAGCTCAGACATCATTTCTCCAAGAAGGTATTACCTTTAATCCCAGCATAGCTTTCCTTCCTCTGAAGGTAGGTTTGTTTGTTTCTGTCCTTATTCTATGTTTATATTGATTCTCACATTAAGTGAACTCCTCAAACAGTGAGAACACATCTCATAATTATACTTTGCCTCCAAGTGTTTGTATTGTGTCTGTATAGTAAGTAAATACTCATTAAATACTTGTTGGCCAACCAAGCAAGTGACTTAACTTGTGGGTTTGAGACCTCTGCTGGCCACCTCTATGCTGTCACCTCTGCTATGTAGCACCAGGAGTACAGCATCCCAACTCTGGTTTCCTCATCCTACCATAAGCCATCATTTTTTGTGTATGTGTGTATGGATGTACTTTTAGAGGAGGCATTGGAGTTTGCTTCTAAAAAAGTGATATATTCAATTTAATTTAATAAGCATTTATTATGCACTGTTATAGGTGCCCAAAAGTTAAACATTCCCTACCCATATTTTTAATCAGGACATTCATACAGCTCCCCCAAATGCCTTTTTTTTTTGTTTTTCCCCCAAATGCCTTTTCATTGCTATAGACTTTTTATTTTAGTTTTTTTTTTAATTGAATAAAGACCAAAATACAACAGGGGGAAAAAGAATATCTGTTATCTTCATGTTTTTATTTCAGAATACATCTCCCCTTCTCCCCACTTTACCCAATGGGATGTTTCTTGTCACAAAGTTTAACTTTGGGGAAAATGCAGTTCAGTAAACCAGCCAACATACTATATACTATGGAGGTGAAAGATGAAATGATTGAGGAAACATTCAATCTTTCAAACATATTGATTAAGGAATTCATGGCCATTACCCAATAAACCAGGACCAGACCTCCTCAGATTAGACCTGGATCTCCAAAACAGGGTTGGGGGGGACAGATTTTTATACATTAAAAACAATCAAATAAGGTCAAATAAATAAAAGGAAACAACCAGGATACATTAGATAATCTGATTTCTAATTGGAGGAAAGATTCAGGATTTTCTAATATGGGAAGGGCTAAGTGACTTCTCCAGGGCTATATATACAGCAAGTAAATATCCAAAGCTAGATTTGAATTGAGAAAAATGAATCTTCTGACTCCAAGCCTGGCTCTCAATAGAGAACCACCTATCTGCCCAATCTTTTATGTTACAAGGATATTTTCCTTTGTTCCTGGGAGAGAGAATGATGGGGAAGAAAGTAAATACTTCATTTGTTATAAGGCTTTATAAGTGAGGCAAGAGAAAACATTTGTTCATTGGAAAAAATTAAACTAAAAAAATGCTCGTTAATTTAAAAATAATTTTAAAAATTAAAAATAGAACTAAATAGGAATGGTGAGTGTCCTTGGTATTTAAAATTTGAATGAAAATAAATTATTTTGTAAGGAGTAAAACTAAGAAGTAAATAAAAACACTTCTTCATTTGTTTTAAAGAGATGGAGAAAGGAGAAAAGGAGATGGAGATGATTTAAAAATAAAATAATCTTAAATAAGGGACTGGCGCTGGCAGAGTCAGAATAGGAACTGGCTGCCTGCAGTCAGTATATACGTCAGACCTGACTTGTTTCTTCCTCGATTGTGATTGCTATTGTGTCTTTTCTCAGAAAAACTGAGCAGTGAGCACACGACAAATATAGATGACATCAAGTCCTTGGTACAGAGACTCTTTACTGCCCTGCACGTGGAAGAGCATCAGGTCAAGAAAGAACGCAGTTTACTAGAGAAGATTGAGGAGCTGAAGGAGCAGCTGCAGCCCCTGGAAGAGGTAGGTGATGGGTCATCCATGCAGTAAGGGACCCAGGCAGCCTCGGCTGTCCTCTCTGGACAGTGAGAAGGACCGTTCCAAAGGAGAATCGGAATTCACGGAGATGGCTCTCCCTCATCGTGGGCGCCAGCTTTGCTAAGCTGGGAGAGAAGTAGTAGCCAAGGAATGATTTCTAAAGCTAGTCAGTTGTATTGCCAAGGCAATATTCACAGCACTGATGGTGACTATGAATGTGCCAGCATGATTCTGAATCACAAAATATAACAGACTCTCCATATAGAAGATAGAAGCAAAGCATTTATTCAGACACCAAAAAACCAAATCCATCATAGCAACAAAGAATTTAATACGCTTTATCATTATAGGGAGCAACACCATCCCATAGCTTTCCCCCTGCTTGGGCCTTCCCACAGACAAACATTCACAATCCTGGCTGTCTCCTTGCCTCTGTTCTAATTGCTCTAATTTCCTCTCAGCTTTGCTCCACCCTTCCACCTTCTATCATAGACTCATGTAACTTAAGCAGGTCACATGGGCCTGTTAATGGATGGGAAAGATCTTCCCATTAAGCAAAAATACATTAACAGTACATCAGGGGGCAGCTAGGTGGCAGAGTGAGTAGAGCACTAGCCCTGGAGTCAGGAGGACCTGAGTTCAAATATGGCCTCAGACACAACACAAAAAGTAGCTGTGTGACCTTGGGTAAGACACTTAACTCTAATTGCCCTACCCTCCCCCTTCCAAAACAAAAAAGTTTAAAAAAACCCCAATACATCAGTACATAGTACAGGGGCTCTAAATATGGTACCACAGGGGCTCGATTCAACAACAGCATCAAAATCTGAGAATCCAGTGCTTTCTAAGAAGCAAGTACATGCAGAACATTAGCAGAGAAAAAGGGTCATTTCAGTTGACTCTTTCCTAATGTGGGAGTTGTGGAAGAGTGGAAAGCATGCTGGTTCTCAAGGCCAAAGGAGGGCCTGGGTACAGATGCTGCCTCTGATATTTGATGAAACTGGGAAAAGTTTAACAAAATAAGTAACACAACACAACATAGATAATGTTAATTTGAGGTTTTCTAAGTCAGAAAGCTGCCCACAGGAATCTTATTTTTGAGTTTGATACCCCTGGTGTACTGGTTAGAGAGGTTAGAGTTAAAGACAGCCTGGATCTTGGCTGACTCTGCCATATACTGGCTGTGTGGCAAAGTGGCAGGGAGGAGGAACCTGTGGTGTTCAGGCCACATGTGGCCTTCCAGGTCCTTAAGTGCAACCTTTTGACTGAATCTAAGCTTTACAGAACAGATCTTGATTTGGTCAAAAGGCTGCACTTAAGTACCCAGAAGGCCACAAGTTCCCCACCCCTGTGCTAGGGATACAAAAAGTGGCCAAAGTGCCTGCCCTCAAGGAGTTTACAATCTAATGGTCAGGTAACTTCACTTGTCAGTTCTTCAGCCAACCCTCTTAAGACAAGTTGGAGTATAGGTAGTCATCTATATTAGTAGGAGGTATTTCCTCACTAAGAGTTCCTTAGAATGTATTTACTCTAAAGGTGTCACTAAGAATTCTTAGCATGAACTCCTTGGACTATGAGAGAAAATACGGGAACCACTGCCCTGCATCAATAAAACCATGGCTCTGGGCCAGAGAAGGGCAGATGTTGCAATTGTAAGTAGATTAATCAGTGTTTTGTTGGGTTTTTTTCCATTCCTCAGATGAAAGCTAAAATTGAAGCTGGCTCAGAGGCCAAAACCAACAGACTCTTGTGGACTGGCCTGGCCTTGATGTCCACGCAGGGTGGAATCTTGGCATGGCTCACGTGGTGGGTGTACTCCTGGGACATCATGGAACCCGTGACCTACTTCATCACTTTTGGCAGCTCCATGACCTTCTTTGCTTATTTTCTCCTCACTCGACAGGTGCGTCTCTGGATAGGACTGTCTGATTGTGGCCCAAGAAAGACTATTCCTGTAAATTATCTGAGTTGCAGACTGCTTGAGTGGGTAGTTCAATAGGCTTAGTAATTTTTTGTCCCTTCATACTTTAACAGGAAGTGAGATAGTGAAATGATAGAGAACTGGACTAGGATTCAGGAGGACCTGAGTTTAAACCTGGCCTTAGACATTGACTAACTGTGTGACCTTGGTCAAGTCATCTAACTTCTACATGCCTCACTACAAAATGGGGATAATAATAGCACCCCCCTCCCAGGGTTGTTGTGAGGATCAAATAAGGTATCTGTAAAGCACATTACAAAACTTAAAAATACTATATAAATCCTAACTGGTAGTAGTAGTAATTGTGGTAGTAGTGTGGGTGGTAGCAGCAATAGTAGTAGTTGCTGTTATTGTGGTGGTGGTGGTCTGAATCTCCTTTTCAAAAATAGCTTCTTTTCCCAAATATATCTTGGAAAGTAGCATACGAAGAAGCAGGAGATCTGGAATGATGCCAAATATTTCATCCTAAGAGATCTCTGTGATTTCACCAAAGTAAGAGAACTTCTACCATTTTAGGAGTATAATCAGGCCGTGATTTAGATCTAAGTGTCCCAGCAGTTGTCTCAGGCATGTAAAGATTAAGTGATTTTGCCCTGGGTCACACAATTATTAAAAGTTTCAGAGGCAGAATTTGAACACAGATCCTTCCAACTCTCAAGCTCTGCATTCTGTCCAGTAATCCATGTTGCTTTACCTATTAGCTTAAAAATACGACGTTCAACTCAGATCATTGATTATTCTCCATACATTGATTGTGATATTTATTAAGCCAAATGTTGGAGTCAGAAGTATATTAAAATTATGGGGGGGATTTTTTTTCTTTATTAGGATTATTCTTACTCACTTATTAAGAACCGACAATTCCTCTACTTCTTCCACAAAAGACTGAAGAAAAAGGATTTTGATGTGCAACACTATAACAAGTTAAAAGAAGATCTTGAAGAGGTATCTTTAAAGTTCCAAGTATCTCAAAGTCAGACTTGTATTTGTGATCGCTTGCCTCAGGATCCTCTGACAGTCACTGGCTTTCCAGTTGCAAAATTCTTCCCAGATGAAGTTGGATTACTTCCCCCCCCCAATTTAAAAAATATGCATGTTGAAATATGGAATGGGGCTCCAAACCAGTTCATCCTCCTTCCAGATTTTTGTCTTAAAATTTTATATTTACCAGGGCAGCTACATGGCAAAGTGAATAGAGCACTGGCCCTGGAGTCAGGAGGACCTGAGTTCAAATCTGGCCTCAAACACTTAACACAAAAACTAGCTGTGTGACCTTGGGCAAGTCACTTAACCCTAATTGCCCTCCAAAAAGCAAAAAAAAAAACCCAAAAAACAAAAAAAAATTTTATTTACTTGTGTTTTATAGTCTTCATAGAGATATGAATAGCTCAGATTTATATGATTTATATTTTATATCTTTATAATCGATAACTATATATTACATAATGTAAATATAGAAATAATATATAAAATATATAATTTATAATATTTATATATTTATACTTTACAGTGTGTTTCCTTACATTTTCTACTGTGGGCCCCTATAACTCTCTCACACGAGATGTTGGCCACCCATGTACTCTCTGGGCTGGCTTGCTTATCTCATTCTGCCCTTATACAGACAGGACTGAATTCTCAGATAAAGACTACCACCAGATGTCTCTATTCACACTTTCTCAGGCTCTTAGGGGTAACTGTTATGCAAGAATATACTCCCCCTGACTCCCTACTAGAGGTCTTGAGCCCTCACTGGTGTGCTCCATTTATACAAAACCAGCCACTCACCGTGATGAAAATCTCTAGATCCTAAACACAACAATCTATTTAACAATAAAATAAAAGCAATGATAATATTTAGAATATCACAGATACTTAAGTAAATTCAGGAATAATCAATAAACCATAGTCTATACATAGACCAGAGTCACAGTTTACTATCAGTGTTTGAGGGAGGAGTGAGTACACACTTGCTTCTTACACACTAGTGAGGAAATCCCATATGCTCAAGATAAGTCACAACTGTGGTCTTGATGTCTTCAGTCCTTTCAGGCAAAACATGAAGGATCTTCTCTGCTAACTGCTCTTAATCCTGTCCCTTATCACTCTTCTGCTAGGCAAATCTTATCTCAAAATCAGGAAGAACTGACCAGCTCTTTTAACTCACAGTCACCCTTAAAAGGGTGTTGAGGAAGTGTTGTGTGGCTAGAGAACTCCAAAGCTCAGCAAACTGGCTCTTTAAAATTTAAAGTTGAAACAAAATATTAAGGCAGGCAGGGAAAATAGGAAAAAGACAGCAATGGAGATTTGGGTTTTTTAAACAGATGCATCCTAGTCCTAGAAAAGCAGGGATTACTCTTCTTGCTATGTGATAAGATTATTTTTTTTTAACTTGTGGTTTCATTGGTATAGGGAACTTCCAATGAGTCAGCTTCCCCTACCAAGGTAAACCAACACTGGTTCTACAATTTAAGAGTATAAGAATGTGTTGTAAACCCAGGCCTTCCAGACTTAGAAACATTATACCATGTGGCCTTTCAGGACTAATATTAAACCAAAAAGTATGGCCCTCTATAGATAGCAGATTTCAAGTCAAATAAACATTGCTTAAGTACTTCCTAAGTGCCACCCACTGTGTATTTTCAGAATAGTAAAAGAGGGACAAATGAAGGAGGGAAAATGGAGGCCTGTAAAGCTCCCCAGGTTTGTAGGGCCCTTGGCTTTATAGCAGCAAAAAAACCCTGATGTCAATTATACAACTAATGAATTCAGGATAAACTGGGCACATACTAAACAAAGCCAAGGAAAAGTATGCATTATGACATGCCATTGTCCCAGTACAGGGGGAGAGCCATTTTGAATTTGCCCAAGAATTCCTTGAACATCTAGATACATGCCATGCACACGGCTGACCACTGATGGATTTCTCATTCATTTACTCCTTCCTTTTCTGTCTTTCACTGTTAGGCTGAAGAGTCTTTGCAACGTCTTCGCCAGTCTCTCCACTTGCGGTTACCAGTCCAGGAAATCAAAGAGAAGAATTAACATCGGCTTTTATTATTTTATGAATGTTTATTAATTTGTCTTGGGAACTGGATGTTTAATGACTCTTGTTATTATAGATGTGAATGTTTCAATAAGTAAGAAATAAACTTTTTTAGTTAATGAAGTTTTTCTTGGAAGACAGAATATTCTGAGTTTTAAATCTTATAATGAGGTTTTGATTTTTTCAGTTCTAGTGAGTTAATGAGGGGGTCTGGTATTATACTGGGCAGCTAGGTGACACTGGGGATAGAGTGCCAGATGGAGAATCAGGAAGACTCATTTTCCTGAGTTCAAATCCAGCCTCAGATACTAATTAGCCATATGACAGTGGACAAGTCACTTAACCCTGTTTGCCTCAGTTTCTTCATCTATCAAATGAGCTAGAGAAGGAAATGGCAAACCATTCCAGGATCTTTTACAAGAAAACTCCAAGGGAAAGAGGCAGCTAGGTGGTGCAGTGAATAGAGCACCGGCTCTGGAGTCAGGAGGATCTGAGTTCAAATCTGACCTCAGACACTTAACACAAAAAATAGCCTTGTGGCCTTGGGCAAGTCACTTAACCCCAATTGCCCTCCAAACAAAAACAAAAAACCTCCAAATTGGGTCATAAAGATTTGGATACAACTGAAAAGTAACTGAATTGGTATTATATAGGTGTTTAGTTATTTAGAATGTGGACTAGAAGGGACTTCAGAGGCCATTCTACCAGGGGTGGGCAACCTGAAGCCCTAACCACAACCCCAACCAAGTGTAGCCCCTTTGATTGAATCTAAACTTCACAGAACAAATCCCCTTACTAAAAGGATTTGTTCTGTAAAATTTGGACTCTGTAAGAAGGCTGCACCCAAGGACCTAGAAGGCCATGTGTGGCCTCTGCAGGTTCCCCACCCCTGTTCTAGTCTAACCCCTTCATTTTCCAGATAAGGAAAGAGACCCAGAGATAAATGACTTACCCAGGATCACTGCAGGGTTAACGTGCTTGGGAAATAATTACAGCTGAAAATCAGGAAAATATCAGTAACTACCATCTATATAACTTTTTTCCCAATCTCTGCAAAAACTCTGAGACTTCTCTATGCATGTGTTGAGAGCATCCTTGATGGAAGGTCTGAGAAGAGAATATGCTTTCGGCATACTGTATCTTTTCAGCCACGTATCTAACTGAAAGGTAGAGGATAAATCACTACAAGGATCCCCCACCTCCTCCTACCCCCTCAGTTTTTACTATTTGACTCTTACAAAATTGATTTGATCAAACAGAAATGTCACCTTAAGAGTTCTTAAGCTGGGGTCCATGAAGTAATTTTGTTAAAAAAAAAGTTACCTTGATAACTGTATTTCAGCATAATTGGTTTGCTTGCTTTTTACTTTATTTTTATGCATTTAAAAGTTATTATGCTTTATCAGACTCCCACAAAAAAGCTTAGAAATCTCTGCCCTGGGGCGGCTAGGTAGCACAGTGAATGGAGCACCAGCCCTGGAGTCAGAAGGACCCGAGTTCAAATGCGGCCTCAGACACTTAACGCTTACTAGCCATGTGACTTAATCCCAATTGCCCTGCATTCCCCCCTCCAAAAAGCAAAAGAAAAGAAAAAGAAATCTCTGCCTTAAAGCCTTCTTCCAAGAAAGTATATGCTACATAAATATTAAAACCAGTCAAGATTTCTTAAAAAGCACGGATTATGTTCAATGATTGGCTTGATGTTACTATCTTGTTATTTCAATTAACATTTTTTTTAAAGCAATTGGGGTTAAGTAACTTGCTCAAGGTTACACAGCCAGTCATTATTTATGTGTGGGGGCTCATTTTCTGAGGCCAGAACCAATCCTAGCTCCTCCTCCTCCCGACTCTGGGGCCGGAGCTCGTACTGTGCCACCTTGCCGCCCCTAACCTGCCTGTTTTTCAAAGACAGATGACTGGAATTTTTTTTTTTTTTACAAAGGATGAGAATTTTGGGCGGCTAGCTGCCACCTAACCACCCCTTCAATTAACATTTTAATATTATCAGGCAGGCATAGAATAAGGAGGTGAATGCTCATCAGGTATTTACCACTGTTAAGGAGGCTGCCCAATGCATTGTCAAGAGAATAGTATTTTGGTTTTTTTTGAGAGGGGAAGGCAAGGCAATTGGGGTTAAGTGACTTGCCCAAGGTCACACAGCTAGTAAGTGTATCAAGTGTCTGAGGCCACTTTTGAACTCCGGTCCTTTCCTCCTGATTCGAGGGCCAGTGCTGTGCCAACTAGCTGCCCTCTTGTCTTTTGTTTTCAAAGCTGATCACAGGGTGATGTCTTGATTCATGAGTGAATTGGACTTTAAATGAGCAGAACACAAAAACCCCCCACAAAACCACACCCCCAACACAACCCACAAACAAAAAACCACCAACCCAAACAACCCCACCCAAACCACAAAAACCCCCCAAACCCAACAACCCCCAAAAAACACCCACCAAAAAAACACCACCACAAACAACCCCAACAAAAAAAAAAAGCAGAGTTGCACAAAGCCTTTGTTTTTATTTCTATCTCTAGTCCCTAGTATACAATAGGTACTTAATAAATGCTTCTGACCAACTAATCCAAGACATTTAAGAAAAGGAGATAGGAGGGGCGGAGCCAAGATGGCAGAGTAGAAACAGCTCATCCAAGCAACTCTGCCCCCAGATTCCCCCCAAACTATGTAAAAGGGGACTCTGAACAACTTCTGGAGCCCCAGCACCCACACAACGACACAGAGAAGCTAACCTCCCACTGAGGACAGCCCAGCAGCCCTGCAGGAAGGACCAGCTCAGCGCTCTGAGAGCCAACAGCCCAGCAAGCAGAGCCGAGCCCAGGACCACATGAGCCGAGGTTTTAGCCCCAGGGCAGCAGGGCCAGCAGCCGGCTGGAGGAACCCCAGAACACCAGCAGCTGTGGCGACTCCAGAATTATCAACATAGACATGCCTAGGACAAAGTAAGAGGTTAGTCCCCCATAGACTTTGGTACCAGTATTTGGGGAACGCGTCGGCTCCCTCCCCTGGGGGCTAGAAGCCACTGAGGAGACACACCATTTTGTAGTTTTCAGAGGCAGCTCCAGCTCCTGGCCTGTGAACTGTAGGGAGATCCAGCGATCAGTCTTGGGGGGTAATCGCTCTTGCTTTAACCTCCCTGGATCTGGATTGTGATCTAGGGTGGAAGTCATGGGTGGGTTTACAGCTTGCCAGAAACAGAAGTTGCCCCCCACACGTTCGGGACGAAAATTCCCCTATCTGGCCTCAAAGCCATACTGTGGCAACAAGCCCAAAAGTCAAGTAATTAAGTGGCAACATGCCAAGGCAAAGGAAACAGAAAAATGCAACCCTAGACTCCTATTTTGGGGACATAGAGCAGGAAAAGGACTGTGAGGTCAGAAGTCCTGCTCCAAAAGCCCCAGGGGAAAACATGAGCGGGTTGCAGGCCACAGAGGACCTTAAAAGGACTTTAAAAATCAAATAAGAGAAGTGGAGGAAAAATTGGAAAGAGAAATGAGAAGGATGCAGGAAAAGTATGAAATGAAGGTCAACAGCCTGACTGAAAAACAACACCAAAAAAAACACCAAACAAAACCCAAAACAAAAAAAACCAAAAACAACCAAAAAAAAACCAAACACAAACCCCAAAACACAAAAACAAACAAAAACAAACAACAACCAAACAAAAAAAAAACAAAAACCAAAAAACCACACCAAAAAACAAAACAAAAAAAAACACCAAACCAACAAAAAAACCAAAACACCCCAAAAACCAAAAAACCCAAACCAACAAAAAAAAAACCACACACCCCAAAAAACCCAAAAAAAAACCCCAAAAAACCAGGTTCAGAATCCCAGATCAAGAGAAAATACTCAAGCAGCCAGGAAGAAACAATTTCATATTGTGGAAACACAATCAGAATAGCCCAGGACCTGGCAGCTTCTACATGAGGGATCAAGGCATGGAATATGATATTCCAGAGGGCAAAAGACTGGGAATGAACCCAAGGGTCACCTACCCAGCAAAACTGAGTATTTTGTTTCAGGGAAAATATGGTCATTCAGTGGAATAAGGACTTTCAAGCATTCTTGAGGAAAAAACCAGATTGAATAGAAAATTTGACATCCAGACACAAGAAGCAAAGATGCCTGAGAAGGTAATCAGGGAAAAGAAATCAAAAGGAACTTATCAAAGTTGAACTATTTACATTCCTATATGGAAAAACAATAACTCTGACTGATGAAATCTTTCTCACTATGAAAATAATGGAAGAAGGGTGTGTGGTCATATGAATACATATGTGAATGTGTGTGTATATGGTTACAGTTATATATGGATAGAGGGCATAGGTTGAATTTGTTGGGAAGGGAGGATACTCAAGGGATGAAATTATGAGGTGAGAGAGGGAAGTGGCAAGAGGAGATGGGGAGAGACAGGGTAGGGTAAACTATCTCATGTAGAAGAAGCAAGGGGAAGTGGGTGCAAGGGAGGGGGAGAATAGGAAGGCAAAAAGGCAAAACCACATTCTCATTGAATTTGGTTCAGGGAGAAAATGACATACATACTAAATGGGATATCTCAACCTGCAGCAGAATAGGGGGAAGGGGGATGAGAGGAGGGATGATGGATGGGAGGGCATCCTTGGGGGGAGGGGAGGTTGGAAGTACCCACTATAGAAGAGGGACAGGATCATGTAGGGAATGGACCAGGTGGGGGGTGGGATGAGTGGGAGGGAATTATAAGCAGCCTTGTACAATATATCTACTATGATAATGTTTTGCATAGCTAGACATGTACAACATATACTGAATTACTTATCTCCCCAGAGGGAATGGGTGACAAGGGAGGAAGGAAATGGATCTGAAATTCGAGGTCTTAACATTAAATGTTTCAAATATATATAAATACTATTATTAATACTCTTTTGCTTGTAATTGGGAGATAAGATGTGCAGGCATTGGGACACAAAGATTCACCTTCCTCTAATGGAAAAGTCGAAGGGGGTATGGGAGAAGGTATGGGAGAGAGCAGATTGGAGGAAGTGATATCTTGTGGGACTGCTATTCTGGGAGGTTGGGTAGGGGAATAACAGGGGGAAAATGATTGTAACTCAAAATCTGGCGGAAATGAATGATGTAAAACAGAAGTTAATAAAGCATTTGTTTAAAAGAAAAGAAAAGGAGATAGATAGGGGCGGCTAGGTGGCGCAGTGAGTAGAGTGCCGGCCCTGGAGTCAGAAGGACCTGAGTTCGGATCTGGCCTCAGACACTTAACGTACACACAAACAAAAACCTAGCCGTGTGACCTTGGGCAAGTTACTTAACCCTAATTAGCCCTCCCCCCCAAAAAAAAGCAAAAAAAAAAAAGGAGATAGATGGTGGGCAGGTCATGGACAGCCTATGTGGTCTAGTGAGACCCAGGTCTCACTAAAAGCTCTAGAAAAGATTCTTGGGAAGACAAGAGCAGTCATTCTGAATGAGTATGTGTTGAGTTATAATCTGCATCAGGGGTACCTACATAGATGGAATCAAAATATCAAAGCTGAAGAACTGCCATGAAAATGATTCATTAATAGGGCATATAAATTCACTCCAGGTGACAATCTGATGATTCAAGTTCTGTGTCTGCATTTACACTTATTGTTCATCCTTTGCTCAAGGATCAGTGATATCACAGGTGATATCTCTTGCCTTAGGCATGAAATTGGATTTCAGTGAATTAGCAGGCGAGTCACCATATCTGAGCCCATGTCCTCACCAGCCACTACTCATCACAATTCAAGCACAAGACCCATTACGCTAGCATTGGCAGTCCTGTGTTTAATATTTGTATCTTTACCCAAGTAACTGGACCACTCACTGCACATCCAATTGCATTTTTAGCATCCCAAACAATGAGATTTTGGTACTTCTAATTCAAGCATTTATTAAGCACTTAACTGTGTACTAAAGATACTAGAGATACAAAGGTATAAAAGTTTTAATTTTTTAAATCTCTCTAAAGGTACTCCAAAGTCTGATGGGGGAAACAACATTTACATACAAATAAGCTTTATCAAGAATGAACTGGAGAGCTCTTCCTTTGAGCTGTCCTAGGAAATCATTCAAAATGGTGAGGTATTCTCTTGATCCAGAAAAACCGCACAAAATCATGCAAGTCAAGGGGTTCAAATCTCCGGGTCCACTTCAAGAACACCCGTGAAACAGCCCAAGCTATCAAGGGCATGCATATCCGCAAAGCTACCAAATATATGAAAGATGTCACATTGAAGAAACAGTGTGTTCCTTTCTGTAGATATAATGGTGGAGTTGGCAGGTGTGCCCAGGCTAAGCAGTGGGGTTGGACGCAGGCTCGGTGGCCCAAAAAGAGTGCTGAATTCTTGCTGCATGTGCTTAAAAATGCAGAGAGCAACGCAGAACTTAAGGGTTTGGATGTCGATTCTCTCGTCATTGAGCATATCCAGGTTAACAAGGCTCCCAAAATGAGATGGCGCACTTACAAGGCTCATGGTCGAATCAACCCATACATGAGTTCTCCTTGCCATATTGAAATGATACTTACTGAAAAGGAACAAATTGTTCCTAAACCAGAAGAGGAAGTTGCTCAAAAGAAAAAGATATCCGAGAAGAAACAAAAGCTTATGGCATGGGAGTAAATATGACATTAGAGTGCAAATAAAAGTGAAATGAAAACATTTATTACAGTAAAAAAAAAAGGGGGGGGGCGCGGCTAGGTGGCGCAGTGAGTAGAGCGCTGGCCCTGGAGTCAGAAGGACCTGAGTTCGGATCCGGCCTCAGACACTTAAGGCACACACAAACAAAAACCTAGCCGTGTGACCTTGGGCAAGTTACTTGACCCCAATTGCCCTCCAAAAAAAAAAAAAGAATGCACTGGAGATAAGCAACAGCGGGAAGGCATCAGAAATTCTAGATATAGTGGGGCGGCTAGGTGGCACAGTGAGTAGAGCGTCGGCCCTGGAGTCAGAAGGACCCAAGTTCGGATCCGGCCTCTGACACTTAACACACACACAAACAAAAAAAAAACCTAGCTGTGTGACCTTGGGCAAGTTACTTAACCCCAATTGCCCTCCAAAAAAAAAAAAAAACAACAACAACAAAAAAAAAAGCAGAAATTCTAGATATGTAAAGGCATATGAAATTCAAGCCCATTCATGAAATTAACTTCCAAGTAATAGCTAGATATTTTTTTTTTGGACTAGACTGGTGATGTCATTGATATGAGACAACTTCTGTCCATTCAGAATTGTATCTCCTCTCCAACTTAGCATTTTAGAGAGCTGCCTAACCTAGAGCACTGAGAACTTGAAACTTGCCCTAAATATGGTGATACAGTGTTCTGCCTGATTGTGAGACCCCCTGAATGGGCGATGATGAACAAGCAGAACTTCTTTCCACCCACAGCCAACCATATGAAATAAAAATGAAAGGAATCAATAGAGAATTACATAATTTTTTTTTATTACAAAAGCATCAAATTATTACCAAAACAAAGTAATAAGTGTAAACAAAACTTAGGTCCCCATACATATTGCTTCCAAAGTTCAAACCTTATTATGGCAACAGAGCTTAGGGTACATTACTACAAATAATTATTAAAGTTATCATATTTGTGACAGAATGTGTTTAAAGTACTTTAATGTTTAAAGCATTTAATTTTTCTGATACAATCAGAATTGCATAACATCTGCCCAAAAGCCCAGGAAATTTTTCATGGTCTATAAACCAAGTAGAACATTCTGGGGTGTTGCCTCTTTGGGATGGGGCCAATGGACAGTGGTGACTCTTACTGTGCCTTCACAGGGACAGGAAAAGAGGATGTGGGAAGTTAAGATTAAGAGAGAGACAGAAACATTTTGGCTGCCAGTAACCTAGTAACCTAGCACCCCCCTAGAATGAAGACAAGAATTTCGTCAACCTTAGGGTCTAGAATGAGGACAAGAATCTCACCAACCATTAGGTATGTGCCTAAATGCCATCTGGGAGAGCCTATCCCAGGAAATAACCAATTGGAACAAGACATGAAAACTGCTTTTCCAACTACATTCTAAGAAACCAAAATGAATCATCTTTAGCCTTGGGCAACAAGGCTGCTGGTTTTGAATAGCACTTTAAGGTTCAGAGCCCTATGGTTAAAAAAAATATATATATTCATTAACTTGATAATATATGGATGAAACCAGTATTAGCATAGCACCCTAAAAAGGTGATCACTAAATAGTAATTTATCTTAAAAAAAATTTTTTTTAAAAAGGTCTAAAAAAATCCTGGGAAAAAAGGAATCTTCAAAATTTACAAATTTGTAACACTAAATTTGAAAGATTGATCTAAAATATGTAGCACATCAACTATGAAAATTGGGGAGAAGGTTTAGAATGATGAAAATCTCCTGCAAGATATGTCATTTAATTTGTTAATGATTAATCGACAATTTACAATCTGAGAATAAAACTTATCCAGGCATACCTTGTCTATAAAACCACCAATTTGTTAGCCTAAAATATGATCACAGATGAGACATTAAAGCAGAAAGTGGGTACTGTAGGAATGGTATAATGTAAAAGATTAGGGTTTTGGCTGGAGGGGCAACAACAGCATGTAGATAACAGCCTGGGTGTAGTCTCTGGTGTAGAACACTGGGCAGCTAAAGGGTTTGGTGGGGAGAGGGGCAAGAGGGAAGAGAAGACAGGTACCCAGTGGGATGCTGGATGATGGGTTGTGGGCACAAGTTTTAAGTGTGCAGGGCAAGTCTCCATTTATTGGATAATGTGTACATAAACTAGAAGGGATGGGGGGTGATAAGAGGTGTTGGTTATTATACGTTTATGAGACACCTTGGAGATTTAAGAAAGTATGGTTTTTTTTTAATGTCTTACAAAACATACAAAAAGTCCCAGAAGATATAAGTATTCCCTTTAAATTGAAATATCAGTGGAAAATGCCTGCTGGTTTTTACTTTTCACTCAAGGATCTAAAAAAGCTATAAATGAATATTAGAAAAATGAAGAACCAAAGATGCCACAAATACAAGTTAGAACCACCTGGTAATTTGAATAGACTACCGATTCAGGAAATGAAAGTCAATTACTCTTGGTAAGGTGATTGATTCCCTGATATTCCCTGAGAATGTGGTCAACACACTAATTAGCAAATATGACCAAAGCTCTAGAAATGAAAATTAACCAAAGTAGCAGTCTTGAGTGAAACTGTTCCAGTTCCCCACTGAAAATCGTGCTGCTGAGTGACAAGATTCTGTCTCCAAATGGGCATCTGATTAAAAAATGTAAAAGGCACTGGATCCCATCTCAAGATAATTGTACAAAAAGAAAAAGAATGGGGAGGGGGAGACCAGACCTCCAAAATGGATGTTTAAACAAGGTGGCCGTCCAGACTTTTATTTAGTCTTTGGAAAGAGAAAGAGCTTTTTGGTCAGCATGGAGGCAAAACAAGGGACCTGCTTTTTCCCAATGGCATTCGGGTCCTTGCAGAAATCCACTCTGCGCTGAGAAACTTTCCTGTTCACCAGTGTGAGCAGCTCTGTGAACTCTAAGGAGGAGCCATATTTCCCCAGCATTTCACACAAGTCTTGGATGTACCAGGAACCATTCACTGTTTCACGGTGAGAATAGTAACCTGGCAAAGATACAGAAACACAAAATGGCCAGACTTGAGCACAGAGCGCCTAGCTTCAGTTTGTCACGAGTTGATGTAGCCCTCAACAGGCTGGGTTTTCCTTAATTGCTGAAGGGTAAACCAGGACAGAATCATAGAAGTTGTGGAATTTAAAGGGAGAAGGAAGCAATGTGGTTTCATGCCCCTAGAGTCAGGAAGACCTGAGTTCAAGTCCTGCCTCAAACCCTTCCTATCTGTGTGACCATGGGCAAGTCACTTAACCCCAATTGCCCTGCCTTCCCCACTCCAAAAGACAAAAAAAAAAAGTGATGACTGGAATTGGGAGGGTTGCCTGTGCCAAGTTCCCACCCACAGCAGCATCAGCTGTCTTTGTGAGGCCTTATAGCCGAAAAAACAACAACAAAAAGCCTTTGGTAGCCAACTGTCTGGTGGGGAGAGGCTTCCACAATGAGTGAGGGAGGCTGCTTCTCAGGTGCCAGGGGTCAGTTACCAAGCCCACCCCCAAAACCGTATCTGCCATCCAGAACCCAGGGTCACCACACCATGATGAGGTGTTCGAGTGGCACTTTAGGAGAATGCTGTACTAATTAATTAAATTAACTAATTAAAGGCTAAGATTTCCTATGTGGTCTCTGAGGCTTCAGTCATATTCTCTCTCTCTCATTCTCTCTCTCTAATTTTGGGGAAGGAGCACCTTATTTATTCTTTTTGGTGGGAAGGCAATCAAAGCTAAGTGACTTGCCCAGGGTCACACAGCTAGTAAATGTCTGAAATAGGATTTGAACTCAGGTCCTCCTGATTCCAGGGTTAGTGCTCTCTCCACTGTGCCATCTAGCTGCCCCTGGGATCAGTTTCTACTTGAGTTTGACAACAGAGTTCTGAACAGTTGGCAAAATGAAAGCAAAGGTCTAACCATATCAGCTGTGTACTCTAATGGTTCCCTATTACCTCCAGGATCTCCCCCTCCCTTCTTTGGTCACCTTGTGCCTGCTTTGTATTTCTCATATACACAGAAGTGAAAATTGAAGCTCCCTGAGAACAGGGGCTGTGTATTCACTTTGGTCTGTGGATTCCAATGCCTGCCTTAAAAGATACTCAGTGATTCATCAATTTAGGAGCAATGCCCTGACTCAGTTTCTAAGAACATACAAAACGGAAAATTAAACAAAATTCAAAGCACTATCTACCACCAGATCTACCTAGAAATAGTTAACAAACCTTCTGCAACAGAGTAGCACATGAGGAAGTCGGCTCCAGCAGGGAGAGTGTAAATGGATGCAGCATCTACTTCTGTTTCATTGATGTCAGTCTGGCTATGGTCAACCACGTCCAGAGGAATGACTGGGACATCATGCTGGTCTCCCCGACATGCCTAACGGTATCAGGAGGAAAAGTCAGATCAGTTTTCTCTACACTGCCCCCATCTCACGTTTCCCCCAATCTTTTAATTTAAAAGTTAATGGCCGATTACAAAATTGTTCATTATTAAATGTCAAACAATTACTAAAGAGGGATCTGGGGATGAGATCCCGATTATAGAGGAGTTTTTTTTCTACCAGCATTCTAATCTAAAAAACTCAAAACAAGGAAATAGATGCCAAATCTCAAGTAAATAAAGCTGAATCCAAAAGATAAGAAGGCACACACATCAAGGGGTGTGCTGGAACCTCTTGAAAATAGACACGTGGCAGATTGTTTCAGTCTTTCACCTCAAATTCCATAAAGGCTCATAATCAAGGCTTGATTTATTATTGTTTTGTTGACTACCTAGACAACTGGAATTGAAGAGAAATCTAATAATGCAGATCAAACATAAAAGTGTGTTGGGCACACTTCTCTTTTCCTGGAGAGCTGGCTGTTAAACTTTTATAAGCACACCCTTACATATGCCAGCTCACTAGTTAGAAGGATGAGTCATGAAATAACAGTCCAGTACTTTAAATATTTAGAGTTCCTATTCAACTATCCCAGGGCAGTTGGGTGGTGCAATGGATTGAGTGCCAGACCCAAATTCAGGAAGACTCTTCTTCCTGAACTCAAATCTGGCCTCAGACACTAGCTGTGTGACCCTGAACAAGTCACTTAATCCTATTTGCCTCAATTTCCTCATCTATAAAACGAGCAGAAGGAAATGGCAAACCACTCCAGTGTCTTTGCCAAGAAAACCCTAAATGAGATCATGAAGTGTCAGACAGGACTAAACAATAACTCAACTAAGCTAGTCTCCAGAAAACTCCAGCCACAGGGCCAGTCATTGGAAGTCGGTTCCCAGGCTTGAATTTCGAGAAAAGTTCCTAGTTCCCCCATGGGCATGACTAAGGCTCTTCTCACCGCTCCCATCCCCATCCCCTCTTAAAAAAAAAAAAAAACCACATTGATTATATCTAGCCATTCAAAGGAACAGGGAAGTACAACTGGAGGAGGAGACAGGGCTGGGGGATGTAGGGTATGAAATGAAGTAAGGCAGAACCTGCTGAAGGGGAAGGGGCTTCTGTGCCCAAGGAAAAGGAGATGATAAACCTATCTGGACTGACAGAGTTTATTCACTTTTCAGTTTATTCATTATTCAGAGTTTAATCTGAGAAAGAAATCAGTCAGGCCACCAAATTCCTCAATGAGGGGAGACTAAAGATATCCCACTATCCATATGGGGTATCTATATGGGAGGAAGTGTCTCAGTATTAAAGGGCAGGATGGCCAAAAAAGGATGAAGGCCAGAAAGCATCTGAGGGGAATATAAGAAAAAGACTAAATACTTTTTAAAAACATCCAAGAGAAAGAGTCTGGAAACAAGCCTGGTTCTCAAATGTATAATCAATGAGACTAAAAGGCAGAAGAAAGAATGAATAAATATTTTTTTTTATTTTTTGCTTTTTGGAGGGCAATTGGGATTAAGTGACTTGCCCAAGGTCACCCAGTTAATAAGTGTTAAGTGTCTGAGACCAAATTTGAACTCAGGTCCTCCTGACTCCAGGGCCAGTGTGCCACTGTGCCACCTAGCACCCTGAATAAATATTTTTTAAAAGGGCAATAACACAATGAAATAACACAATAACACAAAAATAGCATTGCATGTTTTTAAAGGGCAATAACATAATGAAAGAGTATTATGACTAAGTAGGTTTTCCATGACTTCATGTGTGTAATGGGTATTATATTGCTTGCCTTACCAGTAGGTGGGCTAGAGACTAGAGAGAATTTGGAATTGAAAACTTTAAAAAAATAAATATTAATTTTAAAAATTCAAATACAAAAAAGGATTTACCATGAATAATATGAAAAAAATATTTATTACAAATATTCCTACAAAAGAAAAAGAATGAATAATCCTCAATGATAAAAGAATCCTACAGAATCCCCAGAGATCACAGAATATCAGCAATGATAGTTCCCATGAGAAATACAACTTTCAGAAGTTAGGTCAGAAATCTAAACTCTCAAAGCAGAATTAAGGAGGATTAGCATCAGAGTAAGACACCTTAGAATAAAATGAAGGATCTCCCCAAAGGAGCAGAAGCTCCAAGAAAGACAACAGATTTGAAAGTCCAAAATTTGAAAGCAGAAGAGAAGCCAGGGACAGTTAACTCTCAAAGAGGGCTCTATGGAGGTAAAACAACTGACTTTGAAGACAAAACATGCAGATAATTTAAGGACCCTGGGTCTCCCAAAAGAGCAGATTATCTCAAATACTGGACTATAAGTAATCTCTCTCTCACATATAAACACTTCGCCAGAATTTTTTTTTTGCTTTTTTGGAGGGTGGAAGGCAGGGCAGCTGGGGGGTTAATAACTGTAATTTTAATGGAATCTGAAGATTCCCATGCCCATGCCCTTCTTGGCACCTTGTTTCAAGGTAACACCTTGTTTATGCTATTTAATTAACGGAGTAGTTAACACCTGGGGAGGAAGTTGCTGATGTAGCAGGAGGGGGCAGAACAGGGAGGAGCTATACTGAATATAGGGAAAAGCACTAGCAGGACAGTCAGAATTTTCTCTCAGTGAGCATCTGGAGGCTGCAACTTCTGGTGAGACCTTTCCTTTGGGAATTTCTGCTAAGAACTTCGAAGAACCAGGCTGAGGAGCTACTGTGAATGAGAGAAGAGGGTCCCTGCTTGAGGAAGCCTGTTCTGTTGTGAAGGCTCAGGAATGTGGGTGTTCACTGCATTAACCATGTGTATCAACTTCATGGCTACTGTAATGACTTTGGCTTTCTGGCTCTGGGACTCGTTTTCTGGTATTTGAATAAAGGCTTTGGTCCTGTCCTCTATGTGGAGAGTCTGCTACATTTTGTGATTTACAATTATACCAGCATATTCATAACCATCTGTGGGTGTTGTGAATATTGCATTATTGTTACAATGACTTGCCCAAATCACAAGGCTAGTAAGTGTTAAGTGTAAGAGGTAGGATTTGAAGTCAGGTCCTCCTGATTCCAGGGTGGTGCTCTATTCACTGTACCACCTAGCCACCCCTGCTCCAGCTAGCTACTCCACCAGAATTTTTTAGTGCAATGAAATATTGATTGATCAAATTTAGATTTTCACCAAAGAAAACTCCCCAGGGGAATGGCTAAATGAAGGGCGGTACATGAATATAATGGAACATGACTATGCTGTAAGAAATGATGAAAAAGAAGACTATGATGAAGTGTTAAGAGGAACAGATGAAAAGGGAAATAACTAGAATCAAGGAAACAATGCATACAACTGGAATAATTTTAGTAAAAGAATTTAGATCAAAAGCTGTGAAATTAAAATAGCCAAGTTTAAGCTTAAAGAAAATGAACCTCTCTCCCTTCTCTGCAGAGGTACAGGTCAATGAGCACAGAATCCTGATAATATCATATTTGTGCCTGGTTAAATTTGGTGGACAGAATTTTCCCCTTTCTTTTTTATCCTTTCTTATATTTTTCTTTTATCCTGGGGACAAGAGTGGTGGGGAGGGTTGAAGGAGAGATATAGTACAAATATATTACAAGTGTGAGTTCTTTTAGAGCAGTGTTGAAAAAAGATTTTTGGGAGGACTCTATTTTGTTCTGTATTTGCCATTTTTCTGTGTACTGCATGAACTGCAGAATCTGCTGCAACAGCTGATTTCCTTCAGGGTCTTTTTTTTGCTCCCCTAATCAATGCAAAAAGATTCATTACAAAAAAGCTGGCTTTAAGCTTAGGTTGTTTAGTCTCCAATTAGTTTTTAACCTATCTTTCTGTGGTCCCTTATTAAATATAATTTTTAATAAATTGTGATCTGAAAAGGATGCTTTTAACTGTGAAATTATTATGCCCTCATATATGGTTAGTCTTTGTAAGAGCAGTCTTTGTAAAACTTCTGAGACAAGGTGTATTCTTTGCTATTCCCATTCAATTCTCAATTCTGTTCACTTCCTTGACTTCTTATTTATTTTTAGTTAGATTTATCTAGCTCTGAGAGGGGAAGATTAAAGTCCTCCATCATCATAGTACTGCTATCTATTTCTATCTAAAATTCATTTAACTTTTCTTTTAAAAGATTTAGGTGCTATAGTATTTGGTGCTTATTGGCTTATTTTTCAACTTGTATCCCCAGAATGTAGCATGGTGTTTTCCATGAAGTAAATGTATAAGAAATGATATGTTCATTCATTAAAAAAAATTATAAAGAGAAGATATCAACAAAACAATTGTTTAAAAAAGAAAAAAAAGAAAACCCTCATGCTTGATAATAAATAAACAATAAATTTTTCTAGCATGCATGAATGAGGCATTTGACCATGAAGGAACATCAATTCAAGTAACTCAAAATCATTCTGTAACCAAGAGAAAACTTTGTCAGTTTAGTGGAAACTTCATATTATTCTGCAGCCAAATAAAAAAGAAGGGAACTAGAGTGCTGATACAGTGGAAAGACTGATAAATATAGAGTCAGAGTTCAAATCTTAGTTCTGCCAATTACTTCTATAACCTTGGACAAATCCCGAAGTTTATAAAACAGTATAATTTCCTCTAATAGCCTGTTCCAATTATGACTGATTAAATACTTAATGAACCTCTCCAAAGTATTTAAAATAACACAACTGGGGCAGCTAGGTGGAGCAGTGAATAGAGCACCAGCCCTGGAGTCAGGAGGACCTAAGTTCAAATCCAGCCTCAGACATTTAAACTTACTAGCTGTGTGACCTTGGGCAAATCACTTAACCCCAATTGCCCTCCTTTCTCCCCTCCAAAAAGCAAAAACAAAACAAAGAAACGAACACAAGTGCAGAGTGTTTTCTGTTAAGTAGACTGTGACAAAAATCCCCCATCAAAATATGATTTCCACCATACAAAAATGTGCTTTTTTATTTCCTTCTTACTCCTTCCAGACTAACCCACAAGAAATAGCTTACAATAGAGGGGAAAATCAACTGGGGAATGGCTGAACAAGTTGTGTTATATGACTGATGACTATGCTATGAAAAATGACAAGGGGGATGATTTCAGAAAAACCTGAGAAGACTTATATGAACTGATGCAAAGTGAAGTGAACAGAGCCAGGAGAACTTTGTACACAGTCACAGCAACATTGTAGTGATTATCAACTGTGAAAATGTTGGCTACTATGATCAATACAATGATCCAAGACAATTCCAAAGGGCCTATGACAAAAAAGGTTCTCCTCCAGACAGAGACATGATGAACTGACTGCTTTATTTTTCTTGTTTTGTAGGTGTGTGTTTTCTTTTGCAACATGGCTAATGTGGAAACGTTTTACATGATTTTGCATGTATAGTCAATATCATATTGCTTGTCTTCTCAATGGTTCAGGGTAGAGGCAGGAACAGGTTAGAGAATTTGAAATTCAAAATCATAAAAAAAGGATGTTAAAATTTTTTTATGTAATTGTAAATTACATAAAATGTAAAAATAAAATAAAATATAAAGGCAACATTTTTGAAATTAGTAAAACCAAAGATAGAGGGAAAAAGCCAAGATAAGCACTCACAGGTCTGTGCTCTTTAATCAACTTTTCTTCCGGTGAGCCTGTGATGACTGTGGGCCTCAGAGAACCAAGATAAATCTGTGACATACTAATTCATCCATTTCCAAAACAGTCAAGTTCCAATCACCAAATAATTCTTTTTGGTTGCTTTGCCTTCAGCCTTGGACTAGCCTGGTAGAATTACTATAAGAGCAGTTTTAGTGAGTCACTTATAATTTAAGTCTAAGTACTTGTTCTGCTAAATCCAAGATGTCAACAAAATTCACAATGAATTAATAACCACTCATAGAATTCTTGCAAAGGAAGTGGCAAGAACGAACAATCCATACAATAACTGCAATCATTTAGATGAAAATCACAATACTAAGATGAAATGCAAAGTTCAATCCTGTTTCCAGGGAACAGGTGATGAAACATTCCTCATTCCCCAGTGGTGTGCGCCAACACAAATTTATTTAAGCACTTAACTGTTTGGCAACCAGTATTGGTCTCTACATTTGATCTGAGTCCAGAAGCCTTTTTGTGCTTTTTTCTTACTAACATTACTATTGTTACTGTAGAAATTGTTCAGCTGAACACTTGATATTTTCCAAGAGTAGTCTGAATGGTTACTAATTCTTTATGAATTCTATGTGCTGAGAATTAAGGATATAAAGAAACCTGAAAAAAATATATATATAGTGTTTGTCTTCAAGAAACATACATTGTAATGGGGAAGACAGCACAGAGATGGGAAACTACATATATCAAAAGTCGTCTATTCTTACAAAGAGTCTGTTTTGCTGTTTTTCTGTGTTAAAATGGGGGAGGTGGGAAGCTCTCAACAACTGGGAAATAGCTAAAAAAATTGTGGTTACTGAATTTACAGGAACATCATGTGCCACTATGAGGAGACTGCTAAGAAGAATACAAAGAACCATGGGAAGGCTTATGTGATCTAATGTACAGAAGTAAGTAGAAATGGGAAAACAATTTACATAATAACTCCAATATCGATAGAGAGAACAGCAAGAAAAAAACTGAATCTATGTACTGTGTAATTATGAGCAATGAAAAAGCAGCTAAAAGAACAGAAGATGGTTCAGAGGGAGACACAGATAAGTAGAACAGCTTTGAAATGAATGTTCTGAACTTATATACTTTTTAAAAAGGAAACAAGCTATTTCTTAACAGATTCCTAATTTCATGTGCATTTTTCTTTTTGTTTTTCTTTTGTTTATTGAAAGGTACATGTTTGTTGGTATTTGCAGAATAACAAACATTTTAAAAAAGAAAGCAAGAAAGAAGAATGCTTAGACTCTGAACCCAAAGAAGAAAGAACAGAATAAAGTTCTACTCCTTATTTGCAGTGGTGTGGGTCTATAAGTACATATACTGTCAGACTTGATTGTTATTAGTTTTGCTAAATAAAGTGCATTATTCCTCCTTTTAAGAAAAATTCTTTGATAGAGGGATGACTTTCTGGTTGGGGTAGGAGGAATATATTGATATGAAGAAATGAAGGCAATGTAAAAACAAAAGATAACAAGAAAACATAAGGTAAAAGGAGGTCTTTGGGGGGAGGTCAGGGGGTGCCTAGCCTATTGAGTAAAAAAAAAAAACCTTAACAGGATAGGGTATGGGGGTGGTGGCAAGGATTCCAGACAGAGGAAGGTTGAACCAGGGATCTTCCTAATCAAGAAATTCTAGAAATTTAGAAATCGAGAACTCAATCAAGAAAATCTAGAAAAAGGCACATGACCTTGAAAAGGTGTTATGAATCCTTCATAAACAAATGACCAGAACCATGAACTTTTCCAAATGACAGATGTTACTCTTACCTGAATGATAAATATCTTAGGCTTCCCAACTAAGCTTTGACACCTGTCTCCTTTAAAGAGGGCAGTCAGCTTCTGAATATCAATTTTGGCATCATAGGCATAGATATGATTCCCTTCACCATGAGTCAGGAAGACGCACAGGAAGCAGTCAGCATCCACATGGCTAGAGGTGGACACTGCAAAGAATGATCAGTGAGAGCTCAGATGGGAGGGAAAACAAAGCATCCATCAACAGTCCTACAGGTGAAAATGGCGGTCAACTATCTAGTTTAGAATAAAGTGGGGGGGGGGGAATCATCCAGCTTAGTGAAATGCAAAAATATAGGCTTACCTTAGAATCTGCTTTCAAATACTGTGCACGTTGATGTAAATAAAATTGGGTCCTTTAACCAGATTGTAGGTGGCCCATGAGGGCCCTTCCAGCTCTAAATCTATGCTCTTGTGAAAATAAGCTATTCATAATTGATGCTTTATCAATCTATGGTTTCATTGCTATGGAACTATTGGCACAGGCCCTAGTAGATGCTCTGAGTTTGGGTGGAATCAAAAAAATTCATCGCCAGAGGTCAATATGGTAATAAAAATGAGCATTTATATAGTGCTTTAAGGTTTGTAAAACACTTTACATATCTTATTTCATTTGATCCTCCCAACAAGGAGAGGTAGGTGCTATTATAACACCCATTTTACAAATGAGGAAACTGAGGCAAACATAGGCTAAGTGAATTGCCCAGGATCACACAGCTGGTAAATGTTTGAAGCAGCATTTAAGTTCAGGATTTCCTAACTCCAAGTCTAGCACCCTATCCATTATGCCAAGTAGTTGGTCCCTAATGAGCTTAGCAAAGTCAGTCCTAAGATGACATACATACATACATACAGTCTATTGCTAGCCTTTCTTTGAAACATTTCTGTCTTGTAGGGCTTGTTTAACCTTCAGTGCTATAGCCATCAAGGCCCTAGGGTTACTTTCATGTAAGAGTGAGGCATCAGGATGGGACACCATTTTAGGAAAGGATGTAATAATTCATTATAATGACAAACATCATGAAGGCCCACCAATTGAGGAATGGCTAAACAGATATGGAATATGAATGCAATGAAATACTATTGCTGGAATGTTATGGTCCCCCTAAGAAGTGATGAAAGGGATAACTTCAGAGAACTCTGGAAAGGCTTGTATAAACCAATGCAAAGCAAAAGGGGCAGAAATTACACTATTATACTGACATTATAAGAATGACCAATGCCAATCAACATAATGACCAAGATAACAGAGGACCAATGTGTGCCCCACCTTCCGACAGGTGAGGGACTCAAAATGTAGAACAAGACATACATCACTGGACATGGCCAACATGGGAAATTATTTTGGGTTTCCTTTCCTTTTATTTATTTATTTTTTTAGTGTGGGCCTGGGGTACGGAAAGATGGAAAAGAACATGGATGTGTAACTGAAAAAATTTAATTTTAAAAAGTATCCTAAACACAGAAATCATAGGATCATGTGTCTAGAGCTGGAATGGCCTTCAGTGGATTTCTAATCCAATCCTCTCATTTCACAGATGGAGAAACTGGGGTGGGGGTGTTAAAGGACTTAGCTGAGGTTACAAAAGTAGGAAGTGAAACACCTTTATCTGACTCTAGTCAGTTCCATTTATGAAATTTATTTCAGATTTTAGTCAACAAGAATGATTATACCATTGTCTGATGACAAACAGGATTTGAGTGGAGTCCAATTAGCAAGCTTTTTACTGAGTTCACTGACTTTTCTTTAAAGATGGTACAGCTAATATTCTACAGATGTGAAATGGAAAAGGGGTCCCCATTATATGATTTCAGCCATTTGGACAACACCACCAGCAGGGAGTTACTTAATGGGGAAGGGCCTGGAAAGAAGACTTTTTATAATACTGTCTATAGTCGGATGTCTGTTACAAAAGCCACCCTTTGACTGATGCCTCGAGAACCAATAAGACTTCTCATGGAGTTCATATAAGAAAGGGAAGAGATAAGTCAAAATGATGATTTAAGGGTCAAGGAACAGACCAATTAAGAAAAACCAAACTATGGAGTGCGGTGAAGACAAGAGGGTTTAGAGAAAAGGGACCAATAGTCTAGCTCCAGCCCTGCTACTAACAACTTGTGTGACTTCAGGCAGATGACCCAACTTCTCTGGCCTCAGCTACCTCAACTGTAAAATCAGGCAGTGGGGTCAGGAAGCCTCTAAGATACTTTTCAGTTTTAATCACTATTTCTAAATATAGCCTAGAAAAGGGCAGTTTAAGAGGTGAGATTTATAAAATTTATATAACAGTGATGACTATGCTATTCTCTGACCCTCCTAGAAATAAAACACAAGAACATGTTTAGGTTTCAAAATGTGCTATTTAGGCCATTCATAAGCAAGTCTCCTCACTGATTACAGTTACTCACTGAAATGGAATCTTCCTATGTAGGGTTTTTGGAGTCAGTGGTTTCATGTCGTTAAATCCTTTTTCTATCAGATTCCCTGAGCCAAGAACTCTTAGCTCTAAACATTTTAGATACGTAGCACTTATGCTAAAAGCCAGACAGGAACAAGCTGAGGGCTATTCTGCCAGGGGCCCCATTCTGGCTGACAATATTAATCTTCTGTGAACACAGAGGCAGCCACCAAAAGGTACCACAATTCTATACCGTGAGCCCAGGACTGGGTAGTCAGCAAACCCAGAGTTTCAAATCCTGCTTCAGGCACTTACTAGCTATGAGATACTGGGCTAAAGCCACTTAAACTCTCTGGGTCTTCATTCCTCAGCTATAAAATGAAGGGCTAGGACAGGAAAGGAAAAGGAAAAGGAAAAAGAAAGGGAAATGGGAAGAGAAAGGGAAAGGAGAAGGGAAGGGAAGGAGGGGAAGAAAAAAGAAAGGGGAAGAGGAAGGAGAAGAAAGGAATGAAGAGAGGAAGGAAGGGAAAAGAAAGGAAAGAGAGGGAGGGTAGGGAGGAAGGGAAGAAAAGAAGAGAGAAAGAAACAAGTACTATGTGTCAGGTTCTATGCTAAACACTTTACAAATGGAAGAAGAGAAAGGATGGCTGGGAGGAAGGATCAAAAAGGAAAGGAAGAAACAAGTATTTATTATGCACCTACTATGATGTGCCCAGCCCTGTGCTAAGTACTTTACAAAGATCTCATTTGATCCTCATGACCCACCCTTGGAGGTAGGTGCCATTACTGAGGAAACCAAGGCAGACACAGGTTAAGTGACTTGCCCAGGGTTACACAGCTAGTAAGTGTCTGAGGCAGGATTCACACTCAGCTCTTCCTGACTCCAGGCCCAGGGCTTTATCCACCATGCTATCTAGCTGCCTCTAAGGTCCTTTCCAGCTATAAAGATCTATGAGTCTGATTCTACCCCTGTCCCCCAACATCACTATGATTTGAACAGTCAATCCAAAGAAAACTCTACTAATGACTGTCCTGGCATTTTATCAGGACAGGAAAGTGCCCCATAGTTTCCTGAGCCAGCAGAGTTGAGGCTCAGGCAGGCACTGCTTAGTTGGGAGCTTCAAATGTGGGTCTAGGGAACGACACTGTCTGTTGCCCAGCTCACAGCAATTTCATTCCCAGAAGGCTTGTCACCAGATGCTGGCATTTTCTGGCCACAGTGACTGATGAGGACCATCGGCAAAGGTGTGCAAAAGCTGCCATGGGTACCAGTGGACTGACTGCAGCTTTGATGATACTAGAACTTTGGGAGTATCTGAAGGCAACCAATGAAAGCCTTCTCCCTTCCCTTCAAACCTCCCAAGTTCTGACACTTCCACACATTTCATGTTTCACCCTCTATCTTTAGGGTTCAAGCAAGGGTGTGCTCATAAGATCCGGGATTGAATTTTTAGTGTGAGCATTTATATGTTGGAAATTGACCAAATGCTACAAATCAGGGTCTGACTTACTGTCTTGTTGACTGTCTAGACTTAAGAAAGTAATGGAGAAACATTAGTGAAGCAGATTAGATTTGAAAGTATAACTTTTCCACAGAGATCTAGTCGTTAAACATTTATTAGCACACCCCTGGGTTCAGCTCCCAATGGGGCTGCTTCATAGTTATATGACAGAGAAGCCACATACCGGTATGAATGGTCTTTAGCAGCTCTTCAGCCTTAAGGTCATCATAGCAATTCACCTCAAACCCCAGATTTGAAAGCCTGGGGGCAGAGCAAGGGAAATGTTAAGGCTTGCCAAATGAACCCAAACACCTTCCAGGTCCTCCACATTCAGGATCCAACTTTTCCAGCCTCAATTCTGGTGTGTTTCACCCCCACTTCACTGCTCTCTAATCTGATCCTGCCCAATTCTGCCTTTTGGCTTGGGATACACTGTCCCCAGGTCTGATCTAGGGTCTGCTCAACCCTTCAAGAAATAGCTCGGGTGTCCCTTTTTCCATGAAGCTTCCCAGAGCTTCCCCGCTGAAAGGAACGCCGCTCTCCTGGGACCAACTTCCTACTATCAGTTACACCACTCCATTAATTGAACAAGTCCTCGCCACTCTATTTTGCATTTGCTGCCCTGTCTGGCTTCATTTCCCTAGATCAAGACACCCTGGTGTCCTGTCCCATCCCACCTTGTCTTCTTGGCTTCTTCTGTATGTTATCTCCCCTCTTGGACTGTAAGCTCCTTGAGGGCAGGGGCTGTCTTTCTTTTTATTAACTGTATCCCCAATTTAGCACAGTGCCTGGTACACAGCAGGTGTCTAATGAATGTTTATTGGATTGGAAAACAAACAAGTCTTTGTTAAGTACCTATTCTTGGGTTAGGTACTGTACTATATGCTGGGGATGTAAGTACAAAGAATTTAAAAAGCCCTACTCAATATGAGCTTACATTCTAAAGTACTGAGGATATAAATCTATATGCACATCTCTACATCTATAATATATAGCATATATAATGAAGTATAATAATATAGTATACATAATATAGAAAATATAACATGTAGAGTATAATATAGTACATATAATATAAAGTATGATAGATATCACATCTTATATTAGTAATATGTACAAATATATTTATATGATTATATATAATACATAATTATACTATACACAATATATACATGTATCATACATACTTATACAATGAATATATAAATATACTGTATATTTATATAATATATTTATATGATTATATGTAATAAATAATTAAACCCTACACAATATACAATACATACTTATATACTATATAAATATATATTGTATGACTTATACATACATACATATATACATCCACATATATAATTATATTATATAGAAAGAAATTGTCAAACTAGTCTACCTGATATAGGGAATATTCCCATCACATGCCTCCATCAATCAACAAACTTTTATTTAGCACCTGCTATGGGCCAAAGACTGAGGATGCAAAGATTAAAAAAGAAAACGGCCCCTGCCCTCAGGGAGCTTACATTCTACTGGAGGAAGACCACATGTACACAAAGCAGTATACCTAAAATACATAGGAACTAGGGAAGATACTAACAATAAAGGTAAGTAGAAAAGGTCTCCCATAGAAAATGGTGTCTGAGTCCAGTCTTAATGGACTTGGTTAATCTAAATGGGAGGGGAGTAGGGGGACCTGTGGCCTTGAGGTCCTCTAGATCCTCAAGTGCAGCCTTTTGACTAAATCCAAACTTCACAGAACAAATCCTAAGGACTTAGGTTGTAGGTTCCCCACATCCACCTGTCTAGACTTAAGAAAATGATGGAGAAAATATTAATGATGCAAATTAAAGCTTGTGCCCATCAGACTGATTAAGTTGACAAGAAAGAAAAAATGATTAATGTTGGAGGGGCTGTGGACTTGGTGGAGGTGTGAAATGGTTACCATTATTCTAGAAAGTAATTTGGAACTAGGCTCACAAAGTTACTAAACTGGGTATCCTTTTTGTCCCAGAGATAGCACTATGAAGCCTGAAACCCCAAACCAATCAAGGAAGGGGAAAAGGTCCTTTATATACAAAAATGTTGGTAGCAACTCTTTTTGTGGTGGCAAAGAACTGGAAGATAAGGGGGTGCTAAGCACTGGGGAATGGCTGAATAATTATGGCATACGAATGCAATAGAATATTATGATGCTTTAAGAAATGATGAAAAGCAGAGTAGGAAGAACCAGATAAACAATTCAGGCTAACAATCAACACTGTAAAAACAAGCAACTGATAAAAAAGTAATATTTGAAAAATCTGTAATTTGGATGGTAGAAGCACTTCCCCTCAACTGACATTGATCTTGACCACTCTCCCCCTTCTATTTATCTAGATGGCCTTAAGAGTTGCTTTACATAAATAATGACTAGCCGTGTAACCTTGAGCAAGTTACTTAACCCCAATTGCTTTAAAAAAAAAAAAAGAGTTGCTTTGGTTGAAAAATTTATTACTCTGAAGCCAACCTATCACCTACTAAAGGGCCTAGAGATGCTTAAGGAATGTTTTTCCAAACTGAGGCTAATAATGACCTCTTTTAAAAATGAAATTAAATAAATAAAACAGGTATATTTTTGTGAAAGAAGATGTTTCCAACTTATTTCTGAATAAGGGGCCCTTTTCTATGGAAAAGGACTCTGAAGTAAGGCCCACATTCAAATCCTGCCTCTGTTATTTACTGGTCGATCTTGGACAAATCAGTGAGTTTCCATGCCTCAGTTTCCTTAACTGTAATACTGAAGGTTAGATTAAATGACCCTAAGGTCTCTTCCACCTTGAAATCTATGATTCTTAGATCTTTATTCACCAAAACCACCCATCTTCTCTCTGGACTCATTACCTGATTACCATTTACAAATTTTATAAAGACATTCACGACGACAGGACAACTAGTTTCTGATAGACAATAAGACAGGAAGTGTGGACTACCTTAGTAAAAGGTTATTTCTGTCGGCCCTGGTGCCACGCCTTTCTGGCAAAGTCAAGTGCCAGTAGAACCGCTCGTGGTTGAAGATCAAAGCAACCCCTCTCCTCTTGTGATCCATCTTGTACCTTTCTGCCGGGTCAAGTAATTCACTGTTCATGAAGTCAAAGAATAAGCATGAGTCAACTTCCTCAGGTACTTCTACCAAGTAACATCAGTTAATCAATAAGCATGATTAAGTACCCTAGGTGCCTAGGACTGGGCGAGGTGTTGGGGAAACAAACAAAAAAATAGTCCCTGTCCTGAAGAAGCTTACACTCTTTTTTTTTTTTTTTTGGCTTTTTGGGAAGGCAATTGGGGTTAAGTGACTTACCCAAGGTCACACGGCTATTGTGTGTGTGTGTGTGTGTGTGTGTGTGTGTGTGTGTGTGTGTGTTAAGTGTCTGAGGCTTAATCTGAACCCAGGTCCTCCTTACTCCAGGGCTGGTGCTCTATTCATTGCACCACCTAGCCACCCCCAAAGTAGCTTATACTCTTATCAGGGTAGACAGCACATGCAGTGTATAGGGACAGGGAATGGACACGCAAATTCCTTGTTAAAGGGAAACTCCAGTTTAAGGAAATACCCTTTCTACCAATGTAAGATAGCCCCTTCTCACCAACCTATAATTTTAGAGAAGTAACCTTTAAGAGATCATAAAAAAGGAAAAAAGACCCACAAGTACAAAAATATGTATAGCAGCTCTTTTTTGGTGGCCAAAAATTGGAAATTGAGGGGATGCCCATCAATTGGGGAATAGCTAAACAAGTTGTGGTAAATGATTGTAATGGAATATTATTGTGCTACAAGAAATAATAAACAGGATGATTTCAGAAAAACCTGGAAATTCTTACAGGAACTGATGCAAAGTAAACGGAACAGACCTTACACAGTAACAGAAATACTGTACGATGAAGAACTGTGACCAACTTAGCTCTTCTCAGCAATCTAATCCAAGACAATTCCAAAGGACTCATGATGAAAAATGCTATCTGCTTCTAAAGAAAGAACTGATGCTGTCTGAGTACAGACCAAAGCATAATTTATCCCTCGTTAGGGTTTCCTTGTAGAAAATGACAACTATAAGGGGCGGCTTGATGGTGAAGTGAATAGAGCACTGGCCCTGGAATCAGGAGGACCTGGGTTCGGATCCAGCTTGACACTTAACACACACACACACACACACACACACACACACACACACACACACACACACACACACAAATAGCCATGTGACCTTGAGCAAGTCACTTAACCCCATTTACCCTCCAAAGAAAAAAAGCAAAAAAATAACAAGGAAAGCTTAAAAAAAAATGACAGCTATGGAGATGTTTTACATGATTATATATGTATAACCTTTATCAGATTGCTTACCACAAGGGGAACAGAGTTTGGGGTGGGTGGGTGTCAGAGGCCAGCAAGGTCAACCCCCTCAGTTACTCATATGAAAAGGTGATGATTGGACTCAGGGCCCTTCCAATTCTTTGATCTGTGGTCCAGTGATGATGATGATGTTTGTAGGAGCTGTGAACCAGCTGTCCTAGTGGCAGATGAAAAACTAACCCGAGTCTAACCATCACCTTTTATAGATGGGTAATTGAGGTGGAGTGGTTAAAGTGTCTGATGTGGGATATAATAATAATAACATTACAAGGTGCTCTTACTCTCAGGGGGTCAGCAGTATGATCACTTACCCCTTATACAACTCACCCACTTAATAAAACCTGGTTCTACTTGGTCAGCTCTCACCCTCCCCTCATTCTGCTATTAGCACCAGCCAAGGGTCTTTATTAGAGAAAGACCTATTACCTTTTAATTAAGGCATCTGTTTCTGTCACATTTTGTCCAGCATCTGCTAAAAACAAAAAAGAGTTTTTGAGTTGGAAACAGAGCAGGAAGTTAAATGTTTAAAAAAAAAGTTTAAAGTGTTAAATACTCTCTACCCCACAGCTATAAAAGGCTTCTGTCTTCTTCAAAATCCACCTTTAAAAAGTCTTCTGGTTTGACTCACAAACCATTTGCAATTGTATTAACTGTTTACCTTAGGGAGGGGTGGTTGGCTCATTTGTGTGTTTTAGTTATAGAATGATAAAAGTTTTTTTTAAAAGGCAAGTTGTTCTCTCTTCAGGAGATACAAGATAGCTGAGAAGATGGTTTCCAATATGACAAGTCCCATATTTGTTGACATGCTGGGTGTGACAATGGGCAAACCACTCACTGCCCCCCAACCAATTCTATAGACTGCCAATTATCAGAGGCAATTAGGTGGCACAGTGGATGGCGTGCTAGGCCTAGAGTCAAGACGACCTGAGTTCAAATCCAGCCTCAAAATACTCCCTGACTGTGTCACCCTGGGCAAATCACTTACTTTCTACCTGCCTCAGTTTCTCAACTGCAAAACGAAGATAATAATAGGACCTACCACGAAAGGTTGGTGTGAGGATCAAATGAAATATTTGTTAAGTTGCTTAGCACAATAATAAATGCATGTTCTCTTCCCTTCCCTTTAATGCCCACCAAAAAGCAGTTCTTTATGACCTTAGATTACAGAGCAGGAATCAAGTTGCATTAGCACAGAGAATTTTTTCACCAGGAATTCCTATACCAATGAAATCACAAGTCTGGTTCAAATGTGTGGTGTGTGGTGTGTGTGTGTAAGTAATTATATATGTACATATATATGTGTGTGTAAGTAGCATGTATGTATACAATAACAGCTTACACTTACACATAGGTACAAAGTACCACATCATCATTATTGAATTGATAGCTTAACATTAAGCTATTAATATTAACCCCACGAACTTTAGCACAGCCTTGTATTTGTCTCACCTAAGACTCCCAATCACCCAGTAAGGTAGATGATACAAATATGGAGACCCCCATTTTACAGACAAAGAACCAAAATCTAGGGGGATTATGTAGTTTACTTAGGGCCCTGCGGCTAAGAATTAGTAGACTTTTAGATTCATAGGTATCAGGGACTCTAGAAGATCAATCCCCTCCATGAACAGATGAAGAAACTTGTTCCCCAAAAGTGAGCTGAATTCCCCAAGGTCATACCTATGATAATGGCAAAGCTGAGATTTGAAGTCAGATAACTAATGGTGGTGGTCTTTGCATTTACACGATGCTGCTGGTGACCCTGCTTTACCTCATAAGGCAGGGAAACAGTACCCTACAGAAAATTCACATCTGGGGGTTCTGTTTTTTAGTTTATTCTTTTGCGGGGTGCTTTTTGGTGCTAAGCAAGGAATCTCAAATATCTCTTTGAAAAAAGAAAGAAAGAAAACCTGTCCATAAGTGTTACAGGCTGGGAAGACCCAGATAGGATGCCCACTCTCTTTACTATTCACCTTCTAGGAGTACAATGGGGAACCTGAAGGACTATAGTAACCACAGGTTAAAAAACTCTCATAATGAGGTACAGAAAGAGGCACATTTCTTTTCCTTAACTAGGCTTATCTGTTGCAAATTTTCTTTCTTTACAATGTAGGGAAGGTTGGGGGAGGGGGACTGGAATAATGAAGCCCAAAAAGGCAGGAGAAGGGGGAAGAGTGAAACATTTTTAACATGTTTCATATTATATATGAAATATACGTATGCATGGAAAATATGAATGTGTGGAATTTATTGTATTTTTTAATGCAGGTGATATGAAATGGAGAGTCTCAGTTCTATACACTATCCTCATTGCATTCTGCTGTATATGTGGAAATGCTTTCTTTTTGGTGTTTAAGTCCACAATTTAAAAATAAAAATAAGTAATCTTGCCCGTTGCATTCATTTTGTTGAGATGGAATCCTTGTCTATCAGATACTGTCAGTCCTTGACTTAGAGAATTCATATTTACTAAGTTCAGTCACATAAGAGTCTACTTCTCAATGTAGACCCCACAAGAGTCAGCCTGGACCCCTTCAGCCCTCTATGCTTTCTCTACCTTGAGAGGCAGTGTGGGTACATGGAGAAATCATGGGGCTGAGATTCAAACCCCATTTCAGTCACTTACAACATTAGCAACCCTGGGCAAGACAATCCCTCTGGGCCCCTTCTTTCTTCAACTCAGAAGAAGAGGTTAGAGTGAATGGCTCTCTTGATACTAATAGGCCTTGACAAGTGACTGGACACGAGGGGTGAAAGAGAGTGAGGCACTGGGTGTGACACCTAGGTTGTGACACTGGGCCCATCATCAGAAAATGGAAAGTTAAGAAGAGGGGAGGGTTTGGGAAGAAAAGATCATGAGTTTAAGCAACCACTACATAGCATTGATCTATGATCCTATGATCTCCCCTCCTCCTTCCTCCCTTCCAACAAGCCATGGCTGTTACCCAACATCAATAGACTACTTTCTAAGGCTCTTAGGGGCAGCTAGATGGCTGGGTAGATGGAGTACTGGACCTGGAGTCCTGGACCTGGAGTCAGGAAGACTCATCTTTGTGAGTTCAAACCTGGCCTCAGATACTTATTAGCTGTGTGACCCTGGGCAAGTCATTTAACCTTGTTTGCCTCAGTTTCTTATCTGTCAAATGGGCTGGAGAAGGAAATGACCAACCACTCTAGTACCTCTGCCAAGTATCATGGGGTCAGGAAGGAAGAGTCAGACACGACTGAACAACAACTTCCTGGACTTACCCTAAGTGCTGTTCATTGATAACTAAACTCATTATCTTTTCCTCCCAGACTGTCTTCCAAACTTCCCAATTCAACTCTTCACTCTTTTACCCCTCACAGATAATCAGCTGTAAAAATTCCATCATTTTCACCTTCATAACACCTCATATATATATGCACATGAGTATATATGTATAGATGTGTATGTATGTATATTTATGTGTTGTACATACATATACACACACACACATACACATCTCTTCTTAGACACTGCCCCCATCCTGGTACAGGTCTTCATCATCTCACATCTAAATCATGCTGGTTGATTTCCTTGCCTTGAATTTCTTCCCTCTCCAATCCATTCTTCACTCAGTTACCAAACTGATGAAAATACTTTTTGGCTCTTAAAGCCAAACTCCAAAACCTGGCTTCCTTCCTTCATTCCCAATCTTCTTACTCCCCACTCCACCTACTTTTCCATTCAGTGAGTGACATTTTCCCTGTCTGTCCTTGACATCTGGAACTCCCTGCTCATCTCTGCCTCCTGAATTCCGAGGCTCCCTTCAAATCCTACCTAAAATCCAAAAGTAGCCTATCCCCATCACCTTTTTGTCTTTTTTTTAGAGCATTGGTTCCTAACAATCTTTACAGTGAGTAAACTTTACTTTCCCAAACAATGAGAGGTTTTTTTGGAGAGGCAAAGGCAAAGCAACTAGGGCTAAGTGACTCACCCAAGGTCAGATCCTCCTGACTCCAGAGCCAGTGCTCTATTCACTGCACCACCTAGCTGTCCCATTGAAAGGGTTTTTTTTGGTTTTTGGAGGTGGGAAGGTAGGGCAATTGGGGTTAAGTGACTTGCCCACAGTCACACAGCTAGTAAATGTCAAGTGTCTAAGGCCAGATTTGAACTCAGGTCCTCCTGACTCCAGGGCCAGTGCTCTATGAGGTTTTAAAAAAAATTAAACACCTCATTGTTACAGCAATAACTATCTTTATATAGAAATAGATTAAACAACTGGACAACCTTCCAGCTAAGACAAGTAGAATTCCATTTAAATAAACACCACAGTAATGCCCAATTCTACAGAAAGAGGTAACCCCACCCCCACCTGTCCAGTCTGACTAACTCACTCTAGCATTACTTTGCTGATACAGATAGAATGAATTTTGTTGTTGGAGAAAAGAAATCCTCTAGCCCAGGTAATTCAGTCTCCATTTTTCATCTCAACAAATATACTGTCCCTGGTTTGGGTGTTTTTGGATCTCTGACCTTCTTATCTTTTTCTGTTGGTCCCTTCCCAATACTATCTAATCTGCCCCCCTACTCTTTGAGCCTAAGTCAGTTTCACTTTAGAGTTCTAGCCACACCTTTCCCCCCTGCTGAATATATTAAATGAACTAATAAGAACTGATAAAGTGCCAAGCCTTTCTTACCTAACCAAACAGGCTTTACTCATTTATTTAACAAATATTTATTGTGCCCACAAAGATTAAAAAAATTAGATCCCTGCCTTCCCAGAAGCAAAATTTCCTTCCGTGTTTTGTTTTGTTTTTAAGACTGGGATTTCCCCATCTCACCCAAGCTGGAAGGCTACCCACAAGTCAGATGCCACTACTGACTGGCATTTTAACATTCCCCCTTCTTCTGACCTGGGCCAGTTCACCCCTCCTTGGGCAACCTCAAGGCCTTGTGCTCCTGGGGGCTCACAATACTGACGCTAACCTTAGTGTAGATACCTGAAGGGCAAAGAGCATGGCCACCTCAAGAATTCTGCCAACCTTTAAGCCCACCCAGAAGTGGGAGATTACAGGCTACCACATCTGACTAATTTACTTATTTCTGTTGAGGGAAGCGCTATCCTCCCAGGCACCTAGACTCATAACCTTGGGCTCATCCTTGACTCTTTACTCTGCCTCACTACATGTTACAATCAGCAACTCCCACCTAAGGCAACTGGTACCAAAGTAGATAGAATGTTGGGCCTAGTGTCAGGAAGACCTGAGGTCAAATCCAGCCTTGGACGCTCACGGACCCTGGGCAAGTCACTTAAAAGGGGGCTACTAACAGCACCTACCTCACAAGGTTGTTGTGAGAATCAATGAGTATAGTGCCTGGCATACAGTAGGTACTATATGCATGCTTATTTCCTCCTTCCCTTCCCATCCATCCTGCCAATTCTACTCCCACACTTCTCCCTTGTGTTTCCCCTCTCCTAACACACAAGGCTATTCAGGCATTCTTAATCAATCTCCTGGACTCGTTTTCTCATTTATTAAGAGAGTCCACAATCGTTACTCCCAAGAGCTCGTACTCTAATTGGGGAGACAGCAAGCACAAAAAGCATACACCACAAATATAAAGCGAATAAATACAAACATACACAAAGCAATTTGACACAACGTAGTTTGGGAGGACGGACACCAGTAATTACAGGGATCAGGAAACAGCACATGCAGGAGAGAACAACAGTGCAGGTTTGAGGGGGATCACTCCAGGCTTCCAGCTGCCAAAATAATCTTCCTAAAGAACTGGTCAATTCGGCTCAAACAAAGCTGTTATTAGGGACAAAGACAAGAGGGCAGCTCAGTAGAGCGATGGAGAGAGTAGGCCTAGAGTCAGAAGACCTGAGTTCAAATCCAGCCTCAGATATTTACTAGCTGTGTGACCCTGGGCAAGTCACTTAACCCTGTTTGCTTCAGTTTCCCCATCTGAAAAATGAGCTGGAGAAGGAAATGACAAACCACTCCAGTATTTTTGCCAAGAAAACCCCAAATGGGGTCACAGAGTCGGACAAGACAGAAAAGTGAACAACAAAAATACAATGCCAAAACACAACAGTTCATTCCCTTATGTTCTACTGAGGGAATTCAACATTCAATAACTACAATTATAATTTTAGGAGGAAGAGAGCCCTAAAAAGCCAAGACAACAAGCATTTATAAGTGCTGATCCTATTGGTCCTTTGGTCAGAAACCCTCTGTGGCTTTCTATTGCTTCTGAGATAAATACAAATCCTTCACCAGGCATTCAAAGTCCCTCACAATCTGGCACCATCTTGCACTTGGTCTTAAGTCTACCGCCCAACCCTAGGCACAGAAAGAAGCCAGGCCCCTCACCTAGCATGCCCAGAAGTCTCACGTTCCCTTCAAGGCTTAGGTCAGGGGCCACATACTTAGCAAAGCCTCTCTCTGCTCCCCCAGCTATTAGAACCTTCTCCCTTCTCCATCCCTAATTTTCACTTAGCTTGGTAAGTGGTGCACCCTATACAGAAGAATGTCAGCAACTGGAGGGCAGGACTTTGGTCACTGCTTCTGAGTGTTTGCATGTAGTCAATGCTTAATAAACATGTGTTGAATTACTGAAGGACCAGTGTTCCTAGGTGACTTTTTTCAGAACTGCTATCCTTTTGGACCATAGGAAAAGCTCTGCCTGGGATATAAAAAACACCTAATAAATGCTTAATGATTGAGAAAAATAGTCCCTGTCCCTGAGTTCTAAGAATTCTAACACCTGGGGCAAATTAATGGGGAGTGAGGTGAAAGGGGCAGAACTGGGGAGAAATCCTGGATCCCAAAACATAAAGCCCCCTGGATCCATGCTTCTGGGAAGGCTATTAAGTGAGGGAGCTAGGTGGGATGGGCCCAGGGCTCCATGAAGGGTTAGGATCCTGTCTTGGCTAAGAAACCTTCATGAAAGGTGTGACTTGGGCCACTCCTCTATAGAATGGTGCATCCTGAATAGCTAGTCATCCTGGGAAACTTCCAGTTTGGACTAATAAATAAGCCCCCTCCACCTGGTCAAAGACCCAGATCACTTCCCAACTCCCTGGAGAAACCCCAGAGGCAGCAAGAGAGGGTGGTTCTAAAGGTGGCAGGCCAATGGACTGGAGGAAGCGGGGAGGGAGTCTGCTGTGCTGCTCTCTGTGAAGCCCTCACCCTAGTCAGGGCATTAGCTCAGCAACATGACTAAAAACTGAATGTGGAGGAAAAAAATCCCAATCTGCTTCCTGGGGACCTCCACCATGACTTTAGCTGACACAAAGTAGGCAAAACAAAAAGATGCCTGGTGGAAATATTTAACTACTTAAATATCACATCTCCCTTGTGGGATATTCCAGCAGAGGGACTAAGGCACCTAGAACAGTGAAGGGCTTAATAAATCTCCGAGGAACTTTTGAGGTTTGGGGTCTAGGGGTGCTCAAGACCCCAAAATACCAATACACTGGGTCTTGCAGAAAGAACGATTCGAGCCTTCTCTCAGCCAAAGTAAAACAAAGTTTATTAAAGATTTGTGGGGCAGCTAGGTAGCACAGTGACTAGAGCACCAGCCCAGGAGTCAGGAGGACCTGAGTTCAAATCAGGCCTCAGACACTTGTGACCTTGGGCAAGTCACAACCCCAATTGCCCCATCAAAAATTTAAAAAAAAAAAAAGATTTGCCATAATGGGTAGACTCTTAAAGGAGCCTAAGTATTTGTGAGACTTACAAGTGGGCCAGAACAATCTGACACAGACTGAGTCTGAGCTAGACTGAATCTGGGTTGGGCGCCTTCACTGGAGGCAAGATGGATTTTATATATTGAAAGACTGAAGAAGCCATATAGGTGTGGCCTAGAGGAGGGGTTTGGGGAGGTCTTGAGTAGTCCAAGGAGGATCTTGGGGACTGAGGTCTTAACTCTAGGAATGGGATTATGAGGGGGGGAAATAGCTGAAGGCTACCTGGAAATGACAATGGGAGGGCTAGGTTAGTTTAAGGGTAACAGACTGGGGTATAGCTATTTTGAAAGGATCAAAGGTGGGAAACAGTTGGACAATGGAGGGCTAGACTAGGTTATGAGTAAGAGATTTGGGCCTAGAGATAATGAAAGGCTTGTGGCCTCAGGCATGGTGTGGGAAGATTCCAGGGGGTTCCCAGAGCCTAAACCCCATCAAAACCAAAATGAATTCTGACATGACTATAAGCCTTTATCACACAGGTGAGAGCATCAACTACAGCCCTACTCCCCCGACCCTGGCTCTGGGGCAAGCATTGGTTTGCTCTATGAAGCATCATTGGACATGGGAGGTGGGGAAGCAGACACAAAAGTACTCTAGAAGAAACCTAGAAGTTTCCATCTTGCTGCTCCCCGGCCCACAGCTGAAGGATTTTTGGGTTTAGTTTTGTTTTTAAAGGCTTTGGATCAGTAATTGATCTGGTCAGCAGTACAAGGCACAAGTACACTCTCTCAAGAAATAATGGGAGCCAATCATTGTGAAGAAGGATTAAATGAATTCAATTCGGAGCCCCTAGCTAGGCACCCACAAAAGCCAAAGAGCTGTCAAGGCATTTCCAAGGAACAGCCGGCTATTGTTTCCAAACAAGTCCAGACACCTAAGGGTCTGAATAACGCGAGCACTTTGAGACTTGCCTTCTCCCCTGGGTTGCACTTATAGTGGGGGAGGGGGAACCCCTCGGGAATTAATGTGATGGGGAGGGGAGAAGGGGAGGTGGGGGCAAGGGCACTCTGGATTACTCCATACCCCAGCAACAGTTGCCCTAACATCTAACCCCAAGGGAAAGGGGAAGAGACGAGCGTCTCCCTGCTGTCCCCGTGGAACCTTTAGCTGTTCTGGAGACTTTCCTTATTTTCAACCCCCCACCTGCCCAGTGATTAAGAATTGCTTCCACGGGTAGGGTGCTTTAAGGTCTTGGGAGCACCCGGCACAGGTTATCTGTCCCCTTTGATCCTTGGGGGAGGAGGGGGTAGAACCATCCCCATTTTACAGATGAGGACACTGAGGCACCCAGCTAGAAAGAAAGAGCCTGAGCCAGGACAGAAGCGAGGTCTTCCCGACTCCAAGTCCGGCGCTCTGTCCACGCTGTCACTCAAGAAAGGGCTTCTCTGGCAATCGTAAGGCTTTATTAAGTGCGCAGGGGGCCAGGAATATGAAGAGAAGGAAGTGAGCCCCGTGAAAGCAGCTCCTCCAGGGGAGAGAAGGGAACATTAAAAAACAAAGGTATAAACTGATCCGAAGGCAGGGGGGTGGGGCAGCAGATCAGGGCTTCCGCAGCAGCGGGTGCTTGGGTTACAGAGAGGGACCCCCCCCCAAAGGGGCTAGCGGGAAGAAGGGGAGATGGAGAGCAGGGGGGCAAGGCTCCCAGCTGGGCAGGGAGAGGCCCCGCACACAGCACCCGACCCACGCCCCGCGGTCTACCCGTTAGGAACCAAGGCTCTCAGCTGGGGGCAAGAGGCTGGAAGCCAAGTTCTACCATTCCAAATGGGGGGAGGAAAGTGGGGAGGGGAGAAGGCAAAGAGGGGGACAGGAGAAGGGGAGAAGAGGCAATGGGGAAGGAGAGGGAGAGAAGCAAGGTAGAGAAAGGCGAAGGGGGGAAAAAGAGGGACCGAGAAGGAGCCCGGGAAGGTCTGGTCCGGGGCGCCCCTCCCCTCCCACCTGGGGCCGAGAAGTCCCCGCCGCTGGGGTCCGGGGCGCTCATGGTGTAGGCTCGGGGGCTCGCTCCCTGGGGATCCGTCTCTTCCTGGCCGCTGTTTGCTGCCCCCGCCTCTTCCTCCGCGTCTCCTCCAGCTTCCTCCTCCCCCAGTCTCTCCTCCCCTCATCCCTCCTTCCCTCCCCACCTCCCCCCACCCCCTGCAGCGCGCTGGAGCCCGCCCCTTCCACTTGGAGAGAGCTGCACTGTGGACACACTTGGAGCCTCGGTTTCCCTGTTTGTTAAATGATGCAGTAATAAGCCTCTGCTTATTATTTGTCCCAGCCCGCCCCTTGGGTCTACCAGGTGTCCGTCCCCCGTAGTTGTGGTGCCTTGACTCCACGCCAAGTCTTCTGCCTGTCCAGCCTACACCTGGCCTCCAGGTTGCCTCACCAACGCGGCTCCTCCCTCTCTCCTCCAGACATTCTCTCAGGCTGACTCATGCCTAGAATGCTCCCCCCTAGCTTCCTTTAGGTCCCGACTTCAACCCCACCTTCCCCTATTGCATCTTTATCCAGTATTCAGCTAGCTTTGTTTACATTTGTTTGCATTTGTCTCCCCCATTAGGCAGTAAGCTCCTTAAGGCCAGGCTCTGTCTTTCACTTCCCGGGGTTGACTTCACTAAGCTAGTTAAGTTACAAAGTGTCCCACCGTGGCTGATCAGACCCATGGAACTCGGAAGGTCACTGAGGGCACAAGCCGTCCATGTGAACTGCTGGGGTGAATTCTCTAGATTCGTGCATCTGGCCCTTTGAGCTCTCAATCCTGCTTTGCACACAGCACAGCCCGTTCTCTGATGTGGGCACGGCGTCCTGAGCAGTCCTGGGCCAGCGTCTCCCATGTCACAATCAGGTTCCAAAGAGACCTTGAGAATGTCCTTGTATCGGTTTTTCTGACCACGGTGTGAGCTTGCCCTGCGTGAATTCTCCATAAAATAGCCTTTATAGTAAGCCTATGTTTGATATTTGAACATGGCCAGCCTGAATAAATGTTTATTGACTGACTGAAGGGGTAAGGGGGTACATTTTGTCTTTGATCCCCAAGAAAATGGGGAGTCACAGGAGTTTCCCATAAGCACTAATTCATGGAGAAGGAGGGGACCCAGGGCTTTAGCATAACCACACCGGAGTCCTCCCAGTCTGGGTGTTTTATTAGGCCATTCTGTACCCCACTAACCCTTACTCCCTCCTCCTCTCCACAGTCAAGCAGACTTCAGCTTTTCGGAGCCTGGAGGTGGCATCTAAAAAATTATATCCCTTTGTCAATCAGTCAGAGGACCCGGGGCTAACCTTCAGGCACAACTGGTCTCCAGAGATTTTTGCTGGACCAAACAGATGCAGAGTTTGCCTGGTTTCCAGTTGAATAGTTTGAGGTGGCAGAGTAAAAAAGCTTTGTTTAGAACAAGAACCAAGGTGGCCATTAGGCCACCATTTGTATTTGAAGGGTGTTATTTATTTTACTCACAGGTTTGAAAATATACCAATATAGCTTAAAACAACTTGTATTTAGTGGAGGGTAATTTCAGTTTCTAAGACTTTCCTTTTAAAACAGGGACAGCCTTCAAGGCCATTCAGATTAGATCGACTATAACAAAAAATAACAATTCAATTCAATTTAATTGGTATTAAACATTAATTACAGGGTAGCTAGGTGGTGCAGTGAATAGAGCACTGGCCCTGAAGTCAGGAGAACCTGAGTTTAAATCCGGCCTCAGACACTTGACACACTTACTAGCCATGTGACTTTGGGCAAGTCACTTAACCCCAATTGCCCTTCAAAAAAAAAAGCAAAAGAAAAAACCAAACCCATTAATTAGGAGGGAAACAAGCTTTTATTAAGCAACCAACTATGTGCAAAGCCATGGTACAAAGCACTTTACAAATATGATCTCATTTGATTCATACAACAACCCTGTGAGATAGGTGCTACTATTCCCATTAGGCAGTTGAGGAAACTGAGGCAGAGAGAGGATTAAGTGACTTGCTACTATACTAAGCTTCTGAGGCTGGATTTGAACTCAAGTCTTCCTGACTCCATCCTTCTATCCATTTGGCCACCTGTCTGGGGATACGAGGCCAGATAAAATGTTCTGCTCTCATGAAGCAGAGCTAAAACACCAACAGAAACAAGCATTTCATAAACTGAGGAGGGAGAGAGGGTGAATTAGGGAACAAGGAAAGATTTTAGCAAGAAGATGGTATCAAAGTCAGGCTTCTAAAAGGGGGCAAACAGTGTTCTCTAAGCATCACAAGCCCCTTAATCCAACAAACACAGGGGAGAGGGAGTACTGACAGAGGGGCAGACGGGTGGCACAATGGGTGGAGTGCTGGGCATGGAGTCGAGAAGACTCTGAGCTCAAATTCAGATTCAGACACTTAGTAGCAGTGTGACCCTGGGCAAGTCACTTAACCCAGTCTGCCTCAGTTTCCTCCTCTGTAAAATGAACTGGACCATTCCAGTGTCTTAGCCAAGAAAATCCCAAATGGGTTCACTCAGAGTTGGACGTGATTGAATGAACAACAGGCATATTGAGAAGTGGGAGTCTAATTTGTTTGGAACATAGAGATCTTTTTGCATTTTGGAGGGTGGAAGGCAGGGCAATTGGGGTTAAGTGATTTGCCCAAGGTCACACAGCTAGTGTGTCAAGTGTCTGAGGCTGGATTTGAACTCCAGTCCCCCTGACTCCAGGCTGGTGCTCTATTCAATGTGCCACCTAGCTAACCCAGGAACATAAGAGAATAAGAAATCACATCAAGGGAGGTTTGGTTTTGCCCTGTCAGTATGTTATCAGCATATTTTTCCTTATAAATATTTTAGAAAAGTAACTTGAAGACAAGTGTCTAGAAAATTAAGGTAAACTGAGACAGTTTTTGAGCACAATCAATTTATTAGTTAGATTATCAATAACTAATAAATTAGAGGCAAGTTGGTGGGGCAGTGGATAGAGTGACGAATTTGGAGGTCCCGAGTTCAAATTTGACCTTATTAGCTGTGTGACTTCGGGCAAATTATTTGTTTGCCTCAGTTTCCTCATATGTCAAATGAGCTGGAGAAGGAAAAGGCGCACCACTCTGATATCTTTGCTAACCCTAATGGGGTCAGACCTGGCAGAGCGAATGAACAACCAATAAATTAGGCTGACCAGGTCTTTTATAACAGAGCAAAATATTTTGATGAGGAGAGGGGTGAATAGTCAGAGAAAGGTGGGAGTAATCCTTAAGGGATAGAATTAGTCAGAAGAAATAGGAGGCTTCGGGGAAGGTCTGGCTTTGATGGAATCAACTGAATTTGAATGGTGGGTGAGGTTTACCGAGGCTAGACACTTAAGTTTGACCTTTAAACAAGTTTCTCTGCAATGTAGGTGAAAGGTGAAGTTGCAGCATTAAGGAATTTGGACTGAATAGTCATGGGAGAGTGCCAGCATAATTAAATCTTAAAAAGAACTAAAATCAACTTTCAATTTTACACAAGTAACACCTTGATAAATAAAATCCGAAGATAATCCTAAAATGCACTTTATTTGAAATTTTCAATCATCTCAACCAAATAGTTTAGAATTAATCTTATTAAAAGTTAATGAACATAAATAGCAAGTGCCACCTTGAGTTCAGAGAGACCCAGGTTCAAGTCCTGCCTCTGAGACATACAAGCTATTTGACAGATTGGGCAAGACTCTTCACCTCTCACTGCTCCCTGCTGCGCTATCAATCAGCCACTAAACATTTATTACCACGTGTATGTATGTGTGTAAAGCCTTATAGTTCACTTCTAATAATCCTTGAACAAAGTGACCTCAAGGAACACTTCTGCCCCTAAAACTCTTCTGATTTCGATTCCCAGTCTCCAGAGGAGTGTCAGAAAAACAGCAGGAACAGTGATGACCTGGCATCTAGGGAGGCCATCAAGGGACACACAGAGAATAAGTCAGCCCTTCCTGTTAGCACTCGGCACAGCTGACCTACCACCAGCTGGCAGTGTCCTTGAGAGTTCTTCCAGCAGAGGAAATAAAGATCCTACTGACTAGAGGCACCCGGGTCAAGCTGCTTTGGCCAAAAGGCCAGTAATTGTGCTCTGGAGGCTGCATCAGGGACAAAAGGGCTTCTTCATCTTAGGAAGTGGTTGTTAGGGAAGTGCAGTACAGAAATTAGCTTTAAATGGGCCAGTAAAAATAAATACATAAATAAATAAACTATCTGTGTTCCTGCTTCTGCCTTAGGACCAAGGAAGGACAAAAGGGATGATTTCAGAAAATGCTTGGTAATATGAATTGATGCAGAGTGAAGTGATTAGACCCCAAGAAAACAATTCCTATAAGGCTCATTTAGGGGTTGGGAGGTAATTATTTATTTAAAACTTTAGTGGAAAATGAAAAAAGAAAATTATGCTACATACATGGCAGAACATAAGAGGATTCAATATAAAATAATAAATATCCATTTAAAGAAAGCCTATATAGTAATCACTATGCAGTTTTCAAAGCTGCCCAGCTTTTCTTTGCTTCCTTGTAGGTTTTCTTTTGCACAGAGAACTTTTTACTTTTCCCCCCTCCCTGCCCTAAAGAAGGCTACAATTAAGCATGGATATACACATATACATATACATATACATATACATATACATATACATATACATATATATACACACACACACATATACATATGTATGTTAGCCTCTATAAACATTCACATATATACAAATTATGCTCACATCTGTATATACAAGATTATACTATACTTATTTCCACTTGTAAGTGGATAGCACCTTCCTTCCTTCATAAGTCCAAGCCCTTCCATGCTTGTCTAAATCAACCAGCTCATCATTTCTTACACCACAGCAAGATTCCAATCCAATCATACCCTATTTGAGAGATTGTCTATGAAAGCTTTTTCTCAATTTTCTGCGCTCCATTTTGATTTAGACAAGAAAATTTTAATTTAATCAAAATTATCCACTTTACACTTCAACAAAGCTCTCACCTTGTAATATAGTGTAGGGTTTGATACTACTGAATCTGTTTCTTTTACATCTTTTTTCTCCCTGGTTTCTTTGAAATTCCTGACCTTTTGTTCTTCCAAATGACCTTTATTATTTTTTCTCAGATAATTTATTGGGATGGCATTAAATGGACTGACCAAGTAAAACTGTCATTTTTTTAGATTGGCTTTACCTACCTGTGAACAATAAATATTACTTCAATTATTTTGATCTAATTTTATTTGTATAAAAAGGCTCTAATGTTTATGTTCATATAGTTTCTGTGTCTGGCAGGTATGCTCTCAGGTATTTTATGTTGTCTAGTTATTTTAAATGGTTTAAAACAATATTGAATTAACATTGCTGATAGTGTAGTTTCCGTTTTTCTCTTTTGATTAAATCTATTTTAGCTTTAACTTTGTCTGAGATCATGATTACTACCTCTACTTTCTTTTTAAAAACAAATTCTACTCCTGACCTTTATTTTATCTTTGTGTGCATATCTCATTTTTATAGCATTTCCTAAATATACTGCTTAATTCGAATTTTTAATCAGTTTCCATTTTATGGGTAAATTCACCCCATTTACATTCTAAGCTATAATTACTCCTGTATTTTCTTCCTTCCTATTTTTTCCTCACTATTGTTCTCATCCTATTCCTATCCCTCCTCACTCCTCTGCTTTACTTCTACCAGTTACCTCGCCCTCCTATTCCTTACCTACCCACCCACCCCAGTAAGAGTCCCTCCCTTATCCTCCCCCCCAACCCCTTGCTCTTTTATTTCTCTCTAAATTTAGAAGACATATATATATATATATATATATATATATATATATATATATGTTCTTCCCCTCTTTAACCCATTCCCAGTGAAATTATGGTTCCAGAAGTACCTACCCTCCCTCCACTAGGTTCTTCTATATCAATTTTTCCTTTTATGCCTTATTTATATAAGATGGCCACTCCTTATCTCTCCCGATAATTTTATTTTTAGAATCACCCCATTGTACTCAGCTCAGCCCAAGCTTATTTTTTTCAAACTACCCCAATAATGAGTCATAAAACTGATATTTTCACATATAAGAAGTAGACAATTTGACCTTATTGAGTCCCTTATACTTGGTCTCTCATGTTTACCCTGTATTTCTCCTGGATGCTATTATATCAAATGTTCCCTTAAGTGAAAGGTCCTTCAGTCTTCTCCTACTCAGCCTGCTGAGGCTGCCTCCCAATGCCAGCTGCCCTCCAGGGCTTGTCCTATTCCACCGTTGGCCTGGAAGTATTTGCACTTCACTCAGGTCCAAGCTCAGGCCCTGAAGGTTGGGTTTTTCCCGGGATGGGGGAGCTTCTCTAGTTGTCTCAGAACAACTGCTTTACCTGACTTTTGTTTACTCTGCTGCTCTAGGTTGTCCTTTTTTTATGAAGGAAATCTGGAAAGTTTAAAGTTTTCTAACCTACTCTGTCATCTTCCAAGAATCCTCTTTCCAGCTCATTTAACAGATGAGGAAACTGTGAAACAGGGTTAAGCTACTTGCCCAGGGTCACACAGCTAGTCTGAGGCCAGATGTGAATTCAGTAAGATGAGTTTTCCTGACTCCAGGCCCTACATTCCATCCACTGTGCCAACTAGATGCCCATACAATTTCTAAATCCATGAAAATAAAAGGAAGTTCAGAAGTATAGACAAGGGCAGATTGAAAGTAATGCACAAAGGGGTGGCTAGGTGGCGCAGCGAGTAGAGTGTTGGCCCTGGAGTCAGAAGGACCTGGGTTCGGATCCAACCTCAGACACTTAACACACACAAACAAAAACCTAGCTGTGTGACCTAGGGCAAATTACTTAATCCCAATTGCCCTCCAAAAAGCAAAAAAAAAAAAAAAAGTAATGCACAGAATTTGTTATGGACTTTTAAAAAGTATAAATGGCATGAATTGAGATGGTTTCATAGAGAATCTTCTTTTTTGTGTGTTTGGTGTATGTATAAAAATGCCCCCTTTTTGGTGTTTAAGTTCACTTATCTAGAAGGTATATATTCAGGGGTTCTTTGCATGGGGGCTATGAACCTGTGAATTTTTTTCCTAAGTATTTTGATAACTATTTCAATATAATTTATTTCCTATGCCATAACATGATTCTGAGAAGCAAGCAGTCCATAGGTTTTGCCAGACTGACAAAAGAGTCCATAACACAAAAAAGGTTAAGAACCCCTCCAACTGGGGTCCTTTGAAAAAAAAACAACCTGTAATTACAGAAAAGAGGTAATCAAACCTGCAACCCATGATTCCACCCACCCCTTCACTCTGGAACTTGGCCCAAACCAGATGAAAATGTAGTAAGGAAATATTTTCTAAATAAATAAAAATATAAGACATATTAACATGTGGTTTTCTAAGTCAACACATGGCCACTAGGAACCTGGCCCCCATTTCTATTTGTATTTTGACACCATCGTCACTAAAGATGTAAACTGGTTTAGTCTAGGCTTGGGGAACCTGAGGCCTCAATGCTATATGTGGCTTCTAGGTCCTTGGGTGTGGCCTTTTGACTGAGTCCAAGTTTTATAGAAGAATCTTTTTTATTAAGGGGATTTGTTCTGTGAAGTTTGGATTCAGTCAAAGGTTCACTCAAGGTTCCCCAACCCAATCTTGTCCCTTACCTCCCAGTACCACTCCAGTACTATCATGGAACAACACACAAAAGTACATAAACTTTAAAAAGATGGATTACCATCCCATTGTAACCCAAAGGACCTGGCTCCACTGTTGATTGGGGTGTATAACAGCCTCTCTACACCTTAGCATATCCATCTATGAAATGAACATATCAATACTCATAGGGTTGTGTGAAAATACACTTTACAACTGTAAATATTACTTTAAAAGTTCAAATTATCTCTTAATGAAAAAGATATTAAATCCAAAAAGATAAGTCATAAGTCATCTTCACTTTTTAAAATCTGATTTTAGATACAAGAGAAAATTATTAAATTTAAAATATCTTGAAAACAAAGGGCAAGAGGAGCTGGATTTGACAGTTTCCCTGCCTCTGATATGTACTAGCTGTGTAACTATGAACATGCTACTTACCCAGGCCACTCTATAAGACTAAGTTATAGAAGTGCTGTTCATCTCCATCCACTACCGTAACAATGAAATCACTGGTTAGGACCAAAAAAAAAAAAAATCTTTAAAATGTTTCTCCTACCTTTGGGCCTAAATTACATGAATCAAACCTCTCAGAGACAACTTGTATTTGTGCCCTCCAGTACTCCAGTGACTGGGTTGGATTACAGAGCAACATTGAAATGAATTAATTGGCAATTACATGAGCTGATGCAGAGAGCACAACCAGGAGAACATTATACACAATGACAGCAATATTGTACAAGGGTCAGTCGTGAATGACTTGGCTATTCTCAGCAATACAATGATCTGAGACAAACAAGTACATTAGGACTTATGACAAAAAATGCTATACATCTGCAAAGAAAAAACTGATGGTGTCTGAATGCAGATTGAAGCATACTATTTTTTTTACCTTTTTTTGTTATGGTTTAGGGTCTGTTTTCTTTCATAACACAACTAATATGGAAATGTTTTACATGACTGCACATGTATAACCTATATAAAATTGCTTGGTGTTTCAGGGAGTGGGAAGGGAAGGTGGAGAATTTGGAACCCCAAATTTTAAAAAACATTAAAAATTATTTTTCTGTGTAATTGGAAAATAAATTTTTTGTGGAAACGTTTTTATGAAGGAGTACATCTTTATATACAATTGATGATGGGCATAAGAATATAATAACTAGCGATTTTTTTGTTGACTATAACTTTTGATTGCTGGGCATAGGAAATACATCTAGCAATTTTTTGTGAATTATATATATTTTTTCAATTTATTTATTTATTTTTAGTTTTCAACATTCATTACCACAAGATTTTGAGTTATGAATTTTTCTCCCCATCTTTTCCCTGTTCACCACCCCAAAACAGCAAGCCTCCTGGATACCTCTTCCCCCAATCTGTTCTCTCTTATATTGTCCCCTACCTCCACCCCCAATTTTCTAGTAGGGCAAGATGAATTTTTTTTTTAAAGCAATTGGGGTTAAGTAACTTGCCCAAGGTTACATGGCTAGTTATTTATGTGTGGGTGCTAAGTACTGAGGCCAGAACCGATCCCCAGTCCTCCAGACTATGGGTCAGCGCTCTTACTCACTGCGCCACCTAGCTGCCCCAAGTTGGATTTCTATAACCCAATGGCTGTATATCTTATTCTCCAGTTGCATGTAAAAAGCAATTTTAAAAAAAAACATTTGTTCTTAAAACTTTGAGTTCCAGATTTTTTTCCTTCTTCCCTCTTCACCCACCCCCATTGGGAAGATAAACAATTCATTATAAATTATACGTTTTGTATACATATGCATGTGTAGTTATGCAAAAAATTTCCATAGTATATTGTGAAAGACTATATTTCTCCATCCTATCCTGCCCCCCCCCTTATTCTATTTTCTCCTTTGACCCTGTGCCTTTTCAAAAGTGTTTGCTTCTAACTAACCTCTCCCCACAATCTGCCCTTCCTTTTATCATCCCCCCTATTTTCTTGTAGGGTAAGATACCCAATTGAGTGTGTGTTATTTCCTCCTTAAGCCAAATTCTATGAGAATCAGGTTGTCCCATTCCCTTTCACCTTCCTACTCTTCCCCTCCATTGTAACAGTTTTCTCTTGCCTTTTATGTGAGATAATTTACCCTAATCTATCTATCTCCTTCTCCCAATATATTCCTCTCACCTCTTAATTTTTTTTAGATATCACCCCTTATATTCAACTCATCCTGTGCCCTCTATGTATACATGTATATACATATGCCCACACTCACCTATATATTTATACGCACATATACCCTCCTATACATATATATTCTCTTCAACTATCCGCATACTGAGAAAAGTGTGTTACAATTATCGTTTTTCCATGTAGGAATTAGTAAATAGTTTAACTTTAATAAGTTCTTTATGATTTCTTTTTCCTGTTTACCTTTTCATACTTCTCTTGCTTCTCGTATTTGAAAGTCAAATTTTCTGTTCAGCTCTGGTTTATCCTCTATTTCATTGAATGACCATATTTTCCCCTGTAGCATTATACTGAGTTTTGTTGGGTAGGTAGGTGACTCTTGGTTTTAATCCTAGCTCCTTTGACCTCCAGAATATCATATTCCAAGCCCCGCTATCCTTTAATGTAAAAGCTGCTAGGTCTTGTGTTATCTTGATTGTGTTTCCACAATCCTCAAATTGTTTCTTCCTGACTTCCTGCAGTGTTTTCTCCTTGATCTGGGAACGCTAGAATTTGGTTATAATATTCCTAGGTGTTTTCTGTGGAGGGCCAGTCTCTGACCCAGTCCATATATGGGAAGACTCTGGTCCAGGATTTCTCCCAGGCCAGCTCCCCATGAAGGCTATATTATGTCTTAAGATTGGCTCAACATCTCTTCCTGACTTGCAGGACTTTAGGACATGATAACCGAGCAGTGACCCAGACATAGATGCATGCAAGGAAACGAGGACTTTAAAACATACAGATATGCATAAATGAACAAGGACATTAGACGTTTTCTCACAGGAACCTATTGCTTTACATTCATTATATAAACCCTGCCCTCTGATCAATAAATCAGAACTGCCATGACAGATCCTGCCTGGCTTGTGTCCATCATTCCACACTTCTTGGTTCGGCCTGTGCCCATTTTGATGCAGGCAGCAGTTTTCTTTTGGGGATTTTTTCAAGAGGTGATCAGTAAATTCTTTCAATTTCTATTTTGCCCTCTGGTTCTAGACTATCAGGGCAACTTTTATTGAGAATTTCTTGAAAGATGATTTCTAGGCTCTTTTTTTAATCATAACTTTCAGGTAGTCTAATAATTTTTAAATTATCTCTTCTGGATCTATTTTCCAGGTTTTTCCAATGAGATATTTCACACTGCCTTCTATTTTTCATTTGTTTGGATCTGTTTCATAGTATCTTGAGTTCTCATAAAGTCATTAGCTTCCATTTGCTCCAATCTAATTTTGAAGGAGTTATTCTCTTCAGTGAGTTTTTGAAATTCCTCTTCTATCTGGCAAATTCAGCTTTTTAAGGCATCCTCCTCACTGGCTTTCTGTGCCTCTTTTGCCATTTTTTAAGGTATTATTTTCTTCGGTGTATTTTTGGGTCTCCTTTAGCAGGCTATGGACTTGCTTTTCATGATTTTCTTGCATCATTCTCATTTCTCTTCCCAATTTTTCCTCCACTTCTCTTGATTTTCAAAATCTTTCCTGAGCTCCTCCACGGCCTATAACCAGTTCATATTTTCCTTAGAAGCTTTTGATGCAGGAGTTCTGACTTTATTGTCTTCCTTCCTCCCATTCCATGCTTTGATCCTTTTTGTCCCCCAAAAAAGGATTCTATGGTCTATTTGTGTTTCCTCTACTTGCTCATATTGCCAGCCAATTACTTTACTTTTGAGCTCTTTGCCACAGTAGAACTCTGATTCCAGACTGCAGAAAGCTATGTCCCAAATCGCTGGGGTTTTCACAGGTGCTGGAGCTATTAGGAAGGCACCTTCGCTGACGACCCCACAAGCTCTGGCACAATGGTCACACACTCCAGGACCACCACCCAAGACCATAATCCAGATCCAAGCAGGTTAAAGCAAGAGCAATTCCCCTCTGAATGGTCGCTTGGTCCCCCTATGATCTACAGGCCAAGAGCTCTGGAAGTAGCCCCATAGCAGCACTTGCAACCTTCACCACTTCTTTCCCCGGAGGCAGAGGCTAGACCAGGCTCTTCTCCATCCACTTCCAGAGTTCTTGACTCACTTACTTTCTTTTTAGTGTTTATGGGTTGAGAAGTCTGGAAATCGCCAGCTGGTGATTCACTCTCCTGACATCTGCTCCAGCATGGCCACTGCTGGTCAGGGCCACCCCAGGGCCAGAACCATAAGGCTCACATGGGTCTGCACTTGGCTCCCAGCATGGTATGACAGACCCTTCAGGTCAGCCTGACAGGCTGCCTTTAGCAGATTTTTTCTCTGTCACTTTGTGGGTTCTGTAGCTCTAAGATTTGTTTAGAGTCATTTTTTTTACATGTATTGGAGGTGGTGGGAGCTGGAGCTGCGCAGAGGTCCTATAGTCTGCCATCTTGGCTCTACCCCCAATAAATTATTTTTTAAAAAAGGAAATTAACTAGTTGTTTTTTAAGCTGCCCAATCAGGTATTTTATCCTGGCAAAATGCAACATCAAAACTAGTTATATATTACATCTTTTAGCTGTTTGAAAAAAGGACCATTTGATATGTTCCAGAGTTTTAAGGGAATTTGGAATGACGAGCAGTCAAACAAAAGTAATATCCAGTCATTCAAATACATGGGCTAAATTTAACTTGTTTACTCTAACGATCACATTCCAATAGTTACCGTCACCATCTCAGTTTGAAAATGTATTAAGCTCTCAGTGGTGACATGGGACAGCGTCCTTTATCCCTAAAGCATTTTCTCCTGTTCCATTCTGGCTGAGATACAAAGAATCAGTTGTCATGGTGTTGTCTTCCAACTTTCTAGAGGGGCTCATATCTAGAGTTCATTTTCTCAACTTGCTTTAAAAACAAACAAAATCTTCGCATCCAGCTTTAAAAAATCGTTTCCTGAATACCTGAAACCTCCCTTTCTTTTACCCAACAATAGCTGAGAATTTAGTCTTCAATCTTTAAAACTAAAAATAATCCTTTGTCACCTTTAAAACTAAAAATAATCCTTTGTCACCTTCGTATCACTACAGAGCCATCCTCACCAAAGTGCCCATCTCAAGTTCAAGAGCTATCAGGGCCACAAGAGCTCAGGCCAAAAGCAAATCAAAGTCCCTTCCCATATGTGGTGGTGTCAAATAATTTTGGCCAAGTAACTCAGATGACAAGCTTGACTTGTGAATACCAGAACACAGACTACTCAGAGGACATATGGAGTGAACCAATTTAAGGAAATTGGTTTAAGAAGCCGCACAGTGGTGTCCTATTAAGGAAACAGGACACCACTTGCCTTTACTATACTAATCCTCTCTGTGTTTGCAAATATTTAAACAGCCTTGCAAAGACAAATAAACTCCCTGACCTACACACAGTAAAATTTTAATCACAGAAGGTATAAAATGAATTCAGCAAATTTGACTTCTAATTCCCAAAGAGGAGTTTTGATGATGTTTGCCCAGCACCCGCATCCAAGCTAGTGTGTAACTCCCTACATATGACCCTTCCTGTTTAAAAGGTAATGTTCAGGATGTGAATATAGATTCTAGCTTCTGTTAGACACAGTCTCATTATCTTTACAGTCATACCTCATGAAGGAAAGGTTGATATCTTCATCTCATGCCCTAATTAAATCACTTACTTTCTGTAGTTCTGGGGTAACTAGGTGGCAGAGGACAGAACACTGGCCTGAGGTCAAGACAGACATGAGTCCAAATCTAGCCTTACTATGTGACCTTGGGCAAGTCACTTAACCCTCTGACACAGTATTCTCTACTATAAAAAGAGGGATAACAGAAAGCACCTCTTTCACAGGGTCGTGGTGAAGATCAAATGTGCCACCTGTTAATCACTTAGCTCAGTGTCAGGCACACAGAAGGTACTATATAAATGCTTATTCTCTTCCCTTTTTGTCTCTCATCTCCATTAACTTTTACCTCACTCCATATTCAAGTGTGCCTATAGAGTACATTTGCTGTGTGACCTCAAGCAAGCCACTGAAACCGGTTCCTCAACTGTAATACAATGACACTTTATCACACCATTTCTCCCTGTCTCTTCCAAATCTGTATTCCACCAATGCATCAGAGCTGGAGCTCAGAGAGCATTCAGTGTTACACATGGCTCACTGGCGTAAAGATCAGCGCTAGAACTCTGGTCTCCCTAATCCCAGTTTGTGAGCACACTGGACTGATCTCTCTAAGAGAAACAGAATCAGCCTCAATACACAGCAGTTATCCTGCTGCAGTGCTCCATTTCTACATGTGTGCCCTAAGACGTTCCCTGGAAATTCCCCTTCTCACATGACTGATTAGGCAAAACCCCAATAAGCCTGGCAGCATTCTGTGGAGAAAGGCCTACTGTACAGCCCTGGACAATGGATTCTTAACCTGAGGTTCATTAAGTCATTTTTTAAAATACTTTGATAACTATATTTCAATATAAGCAATTTCCTTCACAATCCTACGTCCTTTGTATTATTCATTTATAAACATCATTCTGAGAAAGGGTCCACAGGCTTCACCAGACTACCAATAGTGTCTGACACACACAAAAAGTTTAAGAACTCATGCCTGGATGGAGCACTGGCCTTGGAGTTAGAAGGAGCTGAGCTCAAATCTGGCCTCAGACACTTGACACAACTAGATGTGTGACCCTGGCCAAGTTACTTAAACCCAACTGCCTCACAAAAAAAAAGAAAAAAAGAACTCATGCCTTTTAGACCAATGGTTCTCAAAATGTGGGCCACCAAAGACTGAACTACTAAAATTGATATTAGGCCATTCATTGTTTTGGCATGAATTGGTAACTTGGGCTCCATCAATGCCTTAAAAAGCAGCATCATTGTTCTTGTCCTCTCTTCATCTTTCCTGGGGGAAGGAATTTCTGACCCCATGAATGTGATTCATGGACCAGTGGAGTCTACCATTATTAGAACAGAAGAAGCAAACAGCTAAGGCCAGACATCACTGAAATGTACCAAGACATCTGATGAGGAACATTATGGGAAGACAGCAAGGATACACTTGACAGTGACCGTTTCCAAAGGGTTTTATGGGATGCCTTTTTAACATTTATATGAAACATAGAAAGAGTCTAGAGTGATGAGACGTGAACAAATAATTTCTACAATAAATTTCTACAATAAATCAGAGATTTCTTATAAGAACATTTCTTATAAGAACATTTTTTATAACATTACCTTCAGACTTCCTCTCCTCCCTTCTATAAAAATAACAACAGAAAAAAAAATGATCCAAATGGCAAAACAAATTTTTATTGAAACTAAGATTAGTCTGAATTTATGATAAAAAAAAATATGAATAGAAATAAGTCAAGAATCAAAAATCAAAGACATAAGTTTACAACATGGCTTTATGTAAGTATATTAACAGAAGCAACTTAATCATTAAACCCACCAGAATCCATTCCCTCTCCAAACTAGACCTGTAGGCAACATGCGAAGTATTTAGAAAAATAGACATTTACATTTAATATTCTTAAAAGAAGTAATTCTACAGATGTGAGTGGCTGTGCTTCATGTTCTTGTTAGATAAAGTGTTATTCCTACATACTTCCTTGGGTGGATAATGCTAAGACTCGCAGTTCATGTCCTCTAAAGGTGTACCTGTTTACACTTTTAATCTCACAAGAGAAGCTGTTAAGCACTGGATACATGAAAACCTTGTCCAAGAGCTGAAATGTGCTCTTACTATGGCATGGTTGGGTTAATATACATGTATATTGCAAAAGGGAACATATGACATACCTTTAATGAAAGAAAAAAAACACATTTGGATCCTTCAAAGCATCAAAGTGCAAACATTTAAGGTTTTATAGTAAACTAATCTTCCAAAGTAAGGTTTTTCTTCTTTATTATCAGCCTATGTTATACTGAACTTGTAAATTTGACCTACTTTTTCAAGGGGAAGAGGGCTATAGTTGCACAAGAATTCTTTCCAAAGTTTCAATTTGTTTCGCTTTTAGTCACAGTAGTTTGGCACAAAAAGGCAATAACGGTAATATACACAAGAGTGCAATAATACATTTCTACAAGAGGTCATTTCAAATTTGAGGGTGTATGCGTGAAAATAACTCACATTAACATAGTGCTGTAGAGGGTTCACAAAGCACTTTCCTCACAAAAAGCTCGTGAAGAAGGCACTATATCATCCTCACTTGACAGGTGAGGAAGTCAAGGCTCAGAAGGTGAAATAACTAACTTGCCCACAGCTCCAAAGCCTGATGAACCTAGTGCCTCCTCCTGGCTCTACACTGAGAGCTCTTCCTACTGTACCTTGCAGACACTCTTCAAACAGTTGAGATTTAAACGGCAAAACAAACTTTCCAGTCCTTCTAAAAACAGTCATGACAAACAGCAGGCAGTGTCACCTGGTCACAACACACTGGATCTGTCCACAGTGGGGCGCCTCTTTGGCTGCAGGTGCTGCTAGGCCTCTTTTAAAGGTCAGTTTTTTCTTCATAGCGGCATTTACAGGCAGCTCTCTGGCTGTCCAGGTAGGGCTTACAGCCTAAGTGTATAACACCATCGAATAAGAGTTCCATCGCTGATTCACAAGCTGCAGAAAAGCAAACACCGTCACTGCAGGGCAGGCTGGCAGAGCCTTCTCACTTCTACACTGCTCAGACCACAGCAGCACAATGCTCCAGGCATGCTTTTAAAAGCTGGACCGGATCTACCTGAATAAGCAGGCATGATTCATTCTGATCTATGGCCCTCTCCTTGTCTGTATATTCCCAAGTCCTTGAATCACCATGTCTACATGCTGACCTATTTATGGGATTCACAATGACCCAAAGCCATTTTTAGCAACACACATATTGTTAGTGATTATTCTTTCCCCCCTTTTCTATGAAAAATGCAAAAAACAAAAGAAGGCTACATAAATCTTTATCTATGTAAGGAAGGACACAAAATCTGGAATATAATATGGCAGAAACTGGGCATAGACCAAAATCAAGTCTAAATGGGTACATGATCTAGGTATAAAGGCTGATACTGTAAGCAATCTAGAAAAGCAAGGAATAGTTTACCTGTCAGATTTGTGGAGAGGGGAAGACTTTATTGACCAAAAATAATTAGAAAACATTATAAAATGCAAAATGGGTAATTTTGATTTTATTAAATTGAAAAGCTTCTGTACAAAGCCAACGTAACCAGGATTAGGAGGGAAGTGGAAAAATGGCAAAGAATTGGAAATTAAAGGGGTGCCCATCAATGGCTGAACAAGTTGTGGCATATACATGTAACAGAATACTATCATGCTACAAGAAACAATTTCAGGGACCTTGAGGCAAAGAGCCATATGGTGACTTGTTGCCAACTTTTCCAATGAAAATGTCACAACTCTAAAGATCCATAATCTCCTAGAATGTATCACACAGAAATGTCCATTCTTGGTTAAGGTGACTCTCTGGTTCATACTTCAATCATGAATCCACAGTTTTTCATATTACACATTAGGCAAGTTACAAAGACTTGTTGTACTAGGTGGGATGAAAGATGGAAAAGAAGAAATAAAGCCAAACAATTAAAAGAAAAAGATCAAGTAGTTTGCTTCAATCTGGATTCAAACTCAGTTCTTTCTAGTTCTTTCTCTGGATGTCGCATCTCTCTCCATCATAAGTGTTTTGGGGTTGACTTATATCACTGCATTGCTGAAAAGAGTCCAGTCTGTCATAGTTGGTCATTACACATATGTTGTGTCTGTGATAGTATACAAATTTCTCCTGGTCCTGCTCTTCTCACTCAGCATCAATTCATATAAGCCTCTCCAGGTAAATATGAAAACCGTCTCCTCCTCATTTCTCATAGCACAATAAAAGTCAATTACATTCATATACCACAACTTGTTCAGCCATTCCCCAATTGATGGGCAACCTTTTAATTTCCAATTCTTTGCCACCACGAAAAGAGCTGCTATAAATATTTTTGTACATGTGGGTCTTCCTCCCACTTCTATGATCTCTTGGGGATATAACCCTAAAAGGGGTATGGCTGGGTCAAAGGGTATGCACTTATTTAAAGCCCTTTGGGCATAATTCCAGATTGTTCTCCAGAATGGTTGTATCAGTTCACAACTCCACCAGCATGCATTAGTGTTCCAATTTATCCACATCCTCTCCAGCATTTGTCATTTTCTTGTTTTGTCATCGTAGCCAGTCTGACTACTGAGATGTGGTACCTCAGAATTGTTTTGATTTGCACTTTCAAGTTCCTCCATGATTCTGGGGTTGGTCTGTAGCAGTGGGAAAAGGGGAAAAAAACTGCTTGGGGAAGGGGCTGTAAGGGCTTTTCCTGAGTTCTCCTAAGGTCTTTCTCCACAAAAGTTATCCAATTAAAAAAAACAAACAAACAAAAAAACCAACACAACACGACAAAAAGTTCCAAACCTAAAAACCTTTTCTTTCCCTCCACCCCATCCTTACCTTGCACATTCTGTGCTAGACCCAGAGTTTTCTGTACTTCTCGGCAGATCTTGGAGAGGCAATAATGAAACTGCTCGTCACAGTCATTCTTGGTGCTGCCACAGGTCTCGTAGCATCTGTCGTGATGATTGCAGCACTTTGTTACTGAAGGGATGCCGATGTTAAGCTAGAAATGGGGTTTTCACAAAGGTTAGTGTATTCAATCCATAAAATTCCAGGTCCCTCTGCCTGGAGGATGGCACTTAGATGGTCTGTCAAAATAACGACCAGCCCTTGTACATGGTAACAGCCACAATGTCTCAGCAATGCAAGAATCTAAGGTGACTCCAAAAGACTCACAATGGAAAATGCTGTCCACATCCAGAGAAAGAACTTTGGAGTCTGAATGCAAATGGAAACAGACTATTTGCTCTTTTTCTTTTGTTGTTTTGTTTCTTCTCATGGTTCTGTCCATTAGTTCTAATTCTTTACATCATGACTAATGTGAAAATATGTTTAATATGAATGTATAAGTAGAGTCTATATCAGACTGCATGTTGTCTTGGGGAGGGGGAAAAGGAGGGGGAGGGAGAGGAGAAAACTTAAAAACTCAAAATCTTGAGAAAGTGACAGTTGAAAATTAAAAATTATAAAAAATAAATAAAAAAAATAATGACCAGGCTTGTTACAAATGTGCACATTCTCCATTACAGCTGTTGGTGGTTCTGATAACATTCAGATATCTATTCCCAGCAGACCCTGATTCCCCCAAGCCCCAACCTCAGCACTCTTTTTTTTTTTTTTTGGAGGGCACTTGGGATTAAGTAACTTGCCCAAAGTCACACGGCTAGGTTTTTGTTTGTGTACGTTAAGTGTCCGAGGCCAGATCTGAACTCAGGTCCTTCTGACTCCAGGGCTGATGTCCTACTCACTGCCCCAACCTCAGCACTCTTAACATAACTGTCCACTGGAAGCCCAAACCAAAGGTCCAGCCATTCTAGAGAATGGTCTGGAATCATATCCAAAAGGTTAGTGGATAAGGAGCACCACTGACTCAGACAACCAAGAGGTCAAAGCAAACACAAAGGACCTATATGTACAAACATAGGTCTGGGAGCACTTTTTGTAGTATCAAAAAACTAAAAACAAAGCCGGTGCTCAACAACTCGAAAACAGCTGACAAAATTATGATAGGAGATGATAACAGAATATGAATGCACAAGGAGAAACAATAAATGACAGATTTGGAAAAACCTGGTAAGATTTGTATGGACAGATGCAAAATAAAAAGAACAGAACCGAGAGAAGAACTGCAAAATAACCACGTAATGGTAATATAAGGGAAAACATGTAAGGAAAAATAAATTAAAAAAACAAGAATTCCTGTCAAAGCACTGACTGATGATGACTTTAGAAGGCTATGAGGCAGAGACACAACAGACATTTGGTGTAATGAGGTGGGTAATAGGGGATACACAAGGGTAGAAGGGAAGAGAATTATTGGGTAGTGATGGAAGAGAAGAAACAGAGGGAGAGAAAAAAAGAAGAAAAAAGGAAGAAACAGGAAAGTCAATAAAATAAAAAATATGCAGATGAAAACAAAAGTTAAGAAGGGAACAAAATAGGGCCACCTGTGTGATATACACACCTAAAAAAACTATACATTAACATAGTTTTCATTCTTTGCATATTGAAACAATTGTGTTTATTGTCTGTCAAGTTCTTAAATTTTTTTTTTTTTAAAGAAATTTAGGGGCAGGTAGGTGGCACAGTGAATTAGAGCACTGGCCCTGGAGTCAGGAGGACTTGAGTTCAAATCCAGCCTCAGACACTTGACACACTTACTAGCCACACTTACTAGCCATGTGACTTTGGGCAAGTCACTTAACCCCAATTGCCCTCCAAAAAGGAAAAAAGAAATTTAAATTTAAAAAAGAACAAAGCAAAAAAAGTTTCAAAAGAAAGATCAAGGGAATAAAATTTCTTTAGGGAGTCAAATGTAGGTAAAGGTAATTCAACAAAATTGTTTTAATATCACTGAAAACTTTCCATATCTAAAATTTCAGGGAATGGTACCATTTTCTAGTTTCTTGTTTTTCCCTATTGCAATGTTACTTTCAGCCTCTTGTTCAGCATTTCCAAAGTGACATTCTGAGGTATAATGCTTTCTTTTTATCTACAATTTTTTCTAGGCAGTACTCTGTACCACTAAGTTACACATTTGGGATATCAAGAAATAACATAGTTCAAATTTTGTTAAAATCATTAGGGCTGACAAATATTCAATTATTATTAGCACTATAAAGAAAAGACTGATAAATTTAATTACTATCACAACACATATTAAAAGTATCCTAAAACTTACAGCTATACAGATGGTTGGTTATCCAGTTGTCAACTACTTGGCTATTTCCATTTTTATGTAGTCGATTACAACACTTAATAAGTAAACATTTACATTTAATAAGTAAAAATCAGTAACACTTACATGAACACCAAATACTGGAGAGCCACATCCATTTGGAGGTGAAGGTTTATAGCCATAACGAGGGACAGGCTTAGATCCTATAAAATACAAAAGAAATCATTAAGTTTTAGTAACTACTTCACAATGACAAAATATAAGTGTAAACTCCTGGGGAACTGCTGCTCCAGAAAGAGATAAAAATACACATATATGAATGTTAACATACATACAGATATATTTTTAATTTTATTTTTTGAATAGTAGTAGTTTATTATAAAATCTTAAAAATGGATATTTGCATGCTTAGCAAGTGAAAATCTGTTTTGGGCTGATGAATCACTCCCCACTTTAGGCAAACTAGGCTACTAGACTTGATACTCCATCTCTTCTCTAGGCATTCTCATAAGCTGAGCCCACGGCTGAAAGGCCCTCCCTTCTCACTTCAGCCTTTTCAGAATCCCTTTTCTCCTTAAAGACTTACAGCTGAAATGGTAGAGCTTTTCCAGGAAGTGTTCCCTCCTCCTCCCAGTGCTTTCTGCTTCCTCAGATTACCTTGTATTTATTTTATGGAGTGTCCCTTCATTCAGAGCTCCTTAAAGGCAAAGAGGTTCATTTCCGGCTTTGTATATGTAGCAACCACATCAACACAAGCAATGAACATATAACTGTCTGCATACCTTCAGGTTTGCACCTCCCCTTTGTGGAATCCATGTTTTCCTTCATGAATCAGTGCCAGTGTCATCCGCTGCCCACAGAAAGACTTTCCTCACCTCCTTAGCTATAAGTGCTTCCCCATCCAAGGTGACCTTGTATCTGATTTGTGTCTTGTGTGTACATATTTGTATGTATCTATCTTGTATGTGCGGACACATTTGCAGACTATCCTTTTAGTATATAAGCTCCTTGAGGGAAAGGAGGGTTTCACTTTTGCCTTGGTATCCCCAGCACTCCCTACACTGCCACCCTAGCACATTCTAAGTCCTTAATTTTATGTGTTCACTGAGTGAACATACACCCTCCTTAACCCTTCTTCAGAGGCTACTACAGACCATGAGATTTGATCTTTGGAACATTAGGGGAATGGCAACATCCTTACTAAAAGACCAATTTAATTACATTCAATAGACTATACTAAGGCCTAAAGCTTTCCAACAACCAGGGAGCGTTTCATAAAGGTCTTGGATCTCATCATTCCTGTGTCATTTTCCACTTTTCACTAGTGCTTGCCCCATGTTCTTGGAGCCTGTGCCTTTGTACTGGTATGCTGCACGCCTAGAACACACCCCCTGTGGACTTCTCCCTCAGGCACCACCTTCTACAGGAAGCACTGATTCCCCCAAATGCCCATGCCTGCCTCCCTCCCTAACATTTCCTTTGGACAGACACATATACAGGCAAGTTGTCTCCTCCAATAACATGTAAGCTCCATAAGCAGGGGTTGTCTCATTCTTTGCATTTGCACCTCAAGTGCCTAGCACAATGCCCAGCACACAACAGGTGCTTAATAAATGTTTGTTGATTGCCTAGGGCCCTTTTCCCAAGTCAGAGGTGGAAAAAAATCAATGTGTGTTGGGGACAGTTCCTGACCCAGACATTATGTGTCATCTCATCTGATCCTCACGACAACCCTGCAAGCAGGTCCGCTTATTATCTCCAATTTACACATGAGCAAATGAAGCTGAGGGTGGCCAGGTGACTTGCCCATAAAACCAAACATCTGAATCCACATTCTTCCTGTCTCTGGGCTCAGCAAAACATCCCCTTAAAAGCACTTCCCCCAAAGTAACAAGCAGTACAAGCACTATCCTGTCAACTAGGAAACTGGGTGTCTGAGGCAGGAGGCTAGTAAAAAGATAAACATCTGTCTCCAGGAACAGTGAGCAATGAGAGCAAGGAATGCTGACCCTGACGCCAAAAGACCTGGGCTCAGCTTGCCAGCTCTCTGACCTTGGGCAAGCGCACCGTGAGAGATCCAGCACCTTAGTCATCACTAGGGTGTGATGACAGGGTCTGGGATGCAAAGCCCCCTAACCTCTCTGGGAGGGGGAGAGGGAGAGGGAATGAAGTGGACCACTTGAGTACTAAGGTACTATCCAGCCCTAATCCTGAGAGGCCACGACCTCTCCCTATTAGCACCTATGTACATCATCATAAGCCTAATTCAAGTTGTACAAAAAAGAGAAAAAGAGTGCTGAATGTATGCTTCATGAGCAAAGTCTTCATACCCGGCGCAGCACATTTAATACAACTACATGCCATTAACAAATCATGAATGACCACCCTAAGGATTACAGCTGGCAGGCAGAGTTTGGTAGAATTTTACTTGATTCAGTTCATGGCCTGTTTCACTGTACACAGCACCTTGTCTTCCCACAAAAATCATTAGGTGTACCCTATCTTTGTTGGTTTCTTAATAGTTTCCTCCCACTAAACTAACTAGGCGAAGAGCCTGTCAATCAATCTTAGAGGAAACATGATCACCAGAAGTGTTTATTTATTTATTTATTAAGTTTTGCTTTTTGGAGGGCAGTTGGGGTTAAGTAACTTGCCCAAGGTCACACGACTAGGTTTTTGTTTGTGTGTGTGTTAAGTGTCTGAGGCCGGATCCAAACTCAGGTCCTTCTGACTCCAGGGCCAGCGCTCTACTCACTGGGCCACCTAGCTGCCCCAAGAAGTGTTTATTTTTAACATTTTAAAATTTCCTAAAGTACCGCCAGAGCATCATCTCATTTAAACACTTAAAAGGTCAATTGATTTTGTAATAAGATCCTAGGGGAAACAGTGAGTCATGATTTAGACAATTGGCAAAAATGCTCACCTACAAGGACACTGGGATGAGTTGGCAGTAAGTCTGGCCCTCACTCTATCACGAACAGATGGGCAGGTGAAGATCTCTCAGTGCTCCTACACAACTAAGACTATCATAGGAAAAGCTGCTGATCTGTATCCTTGGAGATAGTTACCTACCCTGATGATACAACATTAAGTCCCAATCCAACTACAGTGGCACTGAAAATGTTAAAGGTTAAGGTTAAGGAAAAGGTTAAGCACTATGGAAGGGAACTCAGAAGTCAGCTAAGTCCAACTCCCTCATCAAACAAGGATTTATTAGCACTTACTATATGCTAGGCACCGCACAAAACCAACGGGGACACAAAATAGGGGGAAAAACATGCTCGATGACCTCCAGAAGGTCACATGCTTATGGGGAAACATGCAAACAAGAGGAAACGGAGGCTGAGATGGTTAAGCACTGGGCCCAAGGTCACATAGGCATTAACTGGAAGGGCCATGATGGGAACTTAGGTCCCCCTGGACTCCACATTGCTTACTCTTTCCAAGACAGCACAGGTTCTCCAAGTCCGATGTCACTATATTTTAAAACTAATTAAAGGCAAGGGTAGGACTAGAGGGGCAGAACATTGTAAATAGCGATAGATTTTATTCTCTGTGGATCGGTTTGGCTTAGTAATGAAAGTAACACAAAGCATTAAGTGCACAAAGCTGGTTCTAGATGTCTATACTCTCTTTTCCAAGGCTAAAACAGTGATGCGCTCTCCTAAAAGATTTCTTCTACAATTAGAACATGAGGGGGCAGCTAGATGGCACAGTGAACAGAGCACGGGTCATAGAGTTGGGACGATCTGAGTTCAAATCCAGCCTTACCACTCACTAGCCCCATGACCCTGGGCAAGTCACTTAACCCTACCTCCCCCCCCCAAAAAGGGAAAAAATTAGAAGACAAAATCCAATCAAAGGATAAGCTTTCCCCATCATCCCTCAGCCCCAAAAAGCCTTTCATCATTCTCAACAACCTGAGCATAGCCTTTCCTTCACCAACAGGGCCCCAGAATACAAGGGTTGTTTTCCTAGGGGCCAAAATTAGTCTAGGAGGGGTCATTAACCTTTTTGTGTCACAGATCCCTTTGGCAGTCTGAAGCCAACAACTTCTCAGAATCATGTTTTTAAAAATGCATAAAATACAAGGTTACAAAGGAAACCAAATTACACAGAAATACAATGATCGAATATTAAAACAAACAAACTCAAATGCACAACTTAAGAGTCAAGAAGGCCTGAATTTGAATCCTGCTTCAGACACCTCATAGCTGACCAGGTGACGTCCTTAATCAACTCCAGAGGCTACCAAGATTATTTCTCAAGATTCAGTTGTATGTGTGTCTGTCTGTCTGTCTATGGATACACATACATTTCAGAGCCTCATAGCAGACCAGGTGACCTCTTTATTCAACTCCAGAGGCTCTGTTACTTCCAAGATTTTAGTTATATGTGTATATATAAGCATGTATGTATACAAATGTGTGCATGTGTATAGATGTATATATTGTATATATGCACGTGCATGCAAGTGTATAGGTATATGTGTATTATGTATGTGCATGCATGTCTGTGTATGCATGTGTATATTCACACTCCTAAGATCAAATATAAAACCCTGTTTGGCTTTTAAGGCGCTTCATCACTTGGCTCTTCCCTACCTTTCCCGGCTCCTGACCCTTAAGACCCTGCAGCTCTGGCCTCTTTTGAGCAAGGACCCCCCCCCCCCCCCCACACACACACACACTCCCCTCCTCCTCTGCCCTGGTCTTCCTGGCTCCCTGCAGGCCTCAGCCTGTGAGCCTCCTTGGCTGGACCCCCCACTGCGCCTGCCCTGCCCTGCCCTTTCCCAGTGCGGGGCTCAGCACTGCACGCCTGCTGGCTGTGTGGACCAGGGATGATGCCAGCCCCTGGCTCACAGGATGCTGGTGAGGACCAAACGACAACCTATACCCACCAAGTGCTCTGCAGACCTTGGAGAGCTTTCCCAGCCTTCACGACCCCATCTGGGGCTTTCCTGGCAAAGATTCTGGAGTGCGCTGCCATTTCCCTCTCCAGCTCATTTTACAGATGAGGAGACTGAGGCAGCCAGGGTTAAGGGACTCGCGCAGGGTCTCACAGCTGGTAAGGGTCGAGGCCGGACCAATAACAGAGAATGAGGTCAGGTACTCTCAGCGAGCCCCGTAAATGCAGGCTGCGGTTAGTGACCAGCTCCCGGGCGCGCGCCCCCCGCAGAGCCCGCCCCCGCCCCCACCCCTGATCCCTCCTCACCGTCCGCGCACTTGTACTGGCACAAGCCGTCCTCGCCGCCCAGCAGGTCCAAGGCGGCGTTCAGGTACGTGTCTATGCGGTGCACGCCGTTGCGGATCGTCTTCAGCGTGGCCCTCCAGTCCGTGGCATCCTCCTGCGGCCAGGCCCCGGGGGCCGCCCCGAGCACCAGCAGCAGCGGCAGCAGAGCGGCCCAGGCCGGCGGCCGCCGCAGCCCCATGGCAGCCCCGGCGCCCACCTCTCAGCGGTCACGAACAACGACGACTCCGGGGCGGGCGTTCTCCGCAGCGGCCGCGCTCCCGGCTTCAGCCACCCGGGCCGGTCAACTCCATGCCGCCTCGGCGGACAGCGGGCGGCGGGCGGCCGCGGCTCCCCCAGGCACGCACCTTCTCAGGCTTGGCTGACAGAGCTCGGAGCCGGTGCTCGTGCGGCGTCATCCTTCTCCGGCGTGCTCACGTGACTGGCGGCGTACTGACGTCAGCGCGGCGTGCACCCGGCGGGGCGGCGCGGGGCGGTGCAATGCAGAGAGAAGGGCGGAGGGGCGGGGCGGGGCGGGGGGGGGGCTTGGGGGGAGGGAAGGGATGTTCTGTAGCGACTGAAGTTTAGGTATTAAGACAGCTCTGGTCACGGGACTGCCCAGCCTCGAAAACAGGGGACCCGGCCTGAAATGTGTAAGACGCTGAAGGAAGCAGCTTCTGGACAGCGAACTGGGAACTCTGTTTGACTGTTTCTCCTTCCCTCCCTCCTGTCTTTCTCCCTTCCTTCCCTTTTTTTCACTCTTCTTTCTTTCCTCTTTCCCTTTCCTTCCTCCCTCCCTCCCTCCTTCCTTCTTTCCTTCCCTCCTTCCTCCCTTCCTTCCTTCCTTCCTTCCTTCCTTCCTTCCTTCCTTCCTTCCTTCCTTCCTTCCTTCCTCCCTTCCTTCCTTCCTTCCTTCCTTCCTCCCTCCCTTCCTTCCTTCCTTCCTTCCTTCCTTCCTTCCTTCCTTCCTTCCTTCCTCCCTTCCTCCCTCTCTTCCTTCCTTCCTTCCTCCTCCTTCCTTCCTTCCTTCCTTCCTTCCTTCCTCCCTTCCTTCCTCCCTTCCTCCCTCTCTTCCTTCCTCCCTCCCTTCCTTCCTTCCTTCCTTCTTTCCTTCCTTCCTTTCCTCCTTCCTTCTTCCTTCCTTCCTTCCTTCCTTCCTTCCTTCCTTCCTTCTTTCCTCCCTCCCTCTCCCTCCCTTCTTTCCTTTCTCCCTTCCTCCTCCCCTTCCTCCCTCCCTCCCTTCCTTCCTTCCTTCCTTCCTTCCTTCTTTCCTTCCTTCCTTTTTTCCTAAGAAGGAAAAGACAAATACTGGTACCCCAACATTAGCATCATCCTATTACTTCTGCCTAGACCTCTTCTCTTGGTTGAGCTCATCCATTTCTGGGACCTTCATGACAGCCTCACTTATTTAAGTTCCTGGGTTTACCAAGAATGTCATAGACACCCAAGCTCTGGCAGGTTTCAATAAGCTGAAAAGGTTGCCACTGTGGAAAAACCCAACTAAGGTGGATTGACTTATGGAATCAATGAATAAACAAATAAATTATAAAGTACTTACTATGTGTGTGCAAAGAACTGGACTAAGTAATGAGGGTTACAAAAGTAAGACAGCAGGTACTCACATTCTAGTGGGTGATACTGCACATATAGAAGGTTTTGGTTGAAAGTCAAATGGAAAAGTCCCACAGTCTCTAAGCCCTCTTCAAAGTCATTTTCACCTCTAACATCCCATTATTTTCTGATGCTGAACCCTTTGGCAGTGCCTATGACATTGGGGGTAAGTACTTTCTTTTATGCATCTTTCAGTAGCTGTGACTATAGCAACTGCAAGAGCGGTCCCCAGGCTACATCTCCACAAGGGCAGCTTCTCCAGGTGATGGCTGAGGACACTTGGGCTGGAAACAAAGTCATTTCAAAGGCTCTTGAGTTCAGGTCCTGGGCTGTCCCTGTCAAAGTCTAAGGGGAGATGGCGATCAAAAAGGTGGTGGTAGTTTGACATAGTGGCATGTTTTGCCTTCTGTCTCTCCCTTAAGGTGCCTTTTTTCATCAGTTTAAGCTGGTGTTTGTTTTGTTTTCCTGTCTTGTGGGTAGAACGTGTTTGGCATCACCAGATGATAGCTCTAAGGGCTGGGCCAAAAGAAGGAATAGTGGTCTGAATGGCATTGCCACACCCAGAACTTCTGTGCCTATCTCTCCCTCAGGATGCCATGATGCTTTAGCTAGCCTGGCTTGTCTGCCCTGTGCATAATAGTTGGTGAGGATGTTATCAGCAGAAGATTGGCCAGAGGTTGGATTTTTTTTAATGCACAGCAAATTCATTAAACTATCTACTGAGGAAGATGATTCATTGAAAACTCTCAACTCTATTGCAATCAGTATCAATCAGTCTGATATGATTATAAGTTCTGTATAGGGCCCTGTGGGGGGGTGGGGCATCTCAGATCGTGCGTGAGGAAGATCTGAGGTCCACTTCATTAGAAGGAACCATGGACCTTTTAATAAAGTACCATTGACTCAAAGCTATGCCTCAATTTCTCTCATTGTAGATTGGATAATTTTTATCCCCACACTACCAAAGCATGGAAGAGTTTTGAGCTGCACTTCGGAAAAAAAGAATCTACACATTGTTGAAATCGTGGATTCAGCTGACTGCTAGAAATATTCACAGGGATGCCCCAGATTGAACTCATTATCTTCCCTCCTTGCATCCATACATCTACCCTGGGTATTTTGCTATGTGCTCTGGCACTGAAACCCCCTCCCCCTCCCAACCTGGAATAGTACCTTCTTTTTATAGGACCAATGTTTACTACTATTCTCCTTCCCCCCCCAAACATGGGTTAGGGTATTTTTTTTCTCTAAAAGGTGACAAAACTGTCCCCTAGGACTTGATTAGCCCAGGGGCAGGGAGGGAGGGGGTGCCAATGCTCCTGCTGCACCTCCCTTGACATATTGTTCTGGCTGCCTCTGGTCTTATTGAAGTGGCTTCCCAGTCACCTAAAGACATAAAAATGCCTAGCCACATGGGATCTGGTCCTTTAGACTTGGCAGATGTCCCAAAACTGTATGAGTCATCATGCCCTCCCTTGGTGACCAGACATTTGTATATGGAGACTAGGATGACTGTGACTACCTGAGGTAAGTGCTACTATATCCTTGTTAAATATTCTTTCTATGCTAAGCGTCCTTTTGTTAACTGTTCAATGACCCACAAATGCCATTTTGTCCCATGTTCAGACCTGAACTCTCAGGGTACCAGCCTAAGTCAGGCCCACACCTAACACCTCTGAATCTGGTCTATAGAGAACAATGCTCCTCCTTGGAGGAATTAATCAACTCAGGTTTCGAAGTCTTTCTCTGGGGCTGTGAAATCCTGATTTTTAATTTGGTCTGGTGCATAGAAGGCTCTTGATATTTTTTATTCATTCATTCATTCATTCATTCATTCATAAATCCAACCCCTTCTCTTAACTCCTGCATTTCTGACCAAGGCACTCGCTATCATTCTTCTAGTCACAGGTTTCCAACCTAGGAATCATTCTCCAATTTTCCCTTCCCCCAAAATAATATTTTTTGAGTTTTGCCTAGGCCTTCCTCCTCTCTCCCCTTAGAAAAGTGGTTGCAAAAGCCTCCAGATTTCTCTTTCTGTAGACCATCTCTCCCCTCTTTAAACCATCTCCACACAGCTGTCAGATTGACATTCCTAAAGGATATTTCAGTTGTTCTCTGCTGCAGTAAGGTTGAAATGCGAACTTCTCTGTGGCACTTAATGCCCTCCCTGGTTTGGCTTCAGCCTTTCTTTTTTCAGCCTTTACTCTCCCTCTCACTCATTGTTTCATCTTGCTTGCTGATCTTATATTCCATCTTCTGTATCTCCATCCCCTATGCCTGGAACCTCCCCCTTTTCATCTGCAAGTGGAGTCCCTACCTCCTTTCAAGGTTCAGCTCAAGTGCTAACTCCTTCTAAAGGTTTTTACTAGTTCTCCCAATTGTTAGTACTACTACTACATACACACATATTTGTGTGTGTATACTTTTACTAGTTTTCCCAGTTAATGATACTATACATATGCATAGACATACATATTGTGTGTGTATATATGTATATTTTACATACATAAACATATAGCTTGTATTTTCTATAAAATGCTCTCTTCCTCAAGTACAATATAAGTTCTTGGAGGTCAGGGCCTATTTCTTTCACTTTTGTATTGTTTGCCTGGTGAGACTAGTTGATTAACTTAAAGAATTAGAATATTCTGTATTCTGATGACTTACCTCTTTTTAGCATTCACTTCTGACATGCCAACTCTGTAATATGTTCTTATTGTACTAAGCCTCAGGTTTTTATCTATTCCTTTAAGAAACCCTTGTTCATCATCTTAATCATCACAGGAATAAACACTGTCAGGATCAAATATATTTAAATATCTTTGCAAACTTTAAAGTGCTATATAAATACTATCTAGAACACCTATGAATCTGAAACCTTTCTTTCTTCATCAGACTTAGATATCAAATCCTGCTGCCTCTTCTCTGATAACAATGTAATGAGGCAAAAAGCAGAACCCCCTCATCTGCTATAGCTACAGCACCTTCACAGGGCCTGCATCCTTCCCAACTATAATAGCAGTGCCATTAAGGAAACATGGCGACTAGAACAGTGGCTTGGCTAGGAGAGTTTGAGCCTGGGCTCTGGACTCCTTTATAGCTTTGTGTTTGCTTCCCTTAGCAAAGGTGGTTGAACAGCAATCCTGAGACAGACATCTCTTGGAGAAGATGATGACTATAAGGAGAATGAACCCAAACCCTGGCTTGGCTTTGCATGGACCTGGAAAGTATTGTTTAGACAGTGAAGAGCTGAGGTGAAGGGGCTATGCCAATTCAGCAGCCCCTCCCCATCAGTGCTTCATGTTTTGATGTTTTAAGGTTCAGCCTCTGAGGAGAGTATCATAGTAGATAGCTGTTTTGTCCACACACACTTTTGTGTAGAGCTTATCTATAACATATAATCCACTATTTTTGGAAAGAGAAACTGGACATACTAACTATAAGTGATTTTTCTGATAGTCCTGATATCAAGAGTCAAAGAGTGCTAAAAAAAAAAAAAGAAGAGGCATTAGTTAGGAAATAGTCAATAAACATTTGTTAAATGCCTACTATATAAGAGAATTGTATAAACCAAACTGACTCCATCTTGTAAAACTGACCCCATTTTAAGACCTAACTGTCATTTTCCTGTAAATTTAAGACCTAAACTGTCATTTTCCTTTCATTTACCTGCTTGCTAATCTTGGGAATTGAATAACATCCCATTTTACATTTGGAAAACTCTACCTTCTTGCTCTCTCCCCTTCTAAATCTCAAAGTTCCCTCATCCCCGTCCCAAATCAAAAAGCCCCTCATCTTTCCTGCTGTTAGGAATCAGATGACCTACTCTTGTAGGTTTATATCCTGTTAATCGTTTTCTTTTAATGCATAAAAATCTGTCTCCTCCTGTATTTGGGGTCCAATGCCAGGCTGAGGAGGCCTGCTCCCAATTTGTTATGCAGTTGGCAAGCATCACTTAATGTCAGTATGTTCAGAAGCTTGAACCTTTGCTTCCTATTATTTCAGATTTTGCCTGTGTCATATGGTCCAGGCATTATGCTAAGTTCTTGGAGATACAAAGAAAGACAAAATATAGTCCTTGCCCTTGGAGAGCTCACCATCGAATGGGGAGCTGGACCAAGAATCAGGAATACCTACATCCAAATCTCTCTTCAAACACTTATTATCTGTGGACCTCGGTGTATACTTCTCTGGGCCTTAGTTTCTTAATCTGTAAAATGAGGTAGCTGTATCCAATGGAACCCTGGGTCTCTTCTAGCTCTAAATCTCATATGGAACAAAGCTCCCTTGGAACTGAACCCAGGTCATGCACATGTGTCCAGTGGTGCCTCTTGAGTGGGAGAGGGCAAGCACCCCCATCCTTCTGGACCCACAAGTAGTTGTTTGCTGTTACATCTGCAAGATCTGCCTCTGAATTCTCAGTGTAAGCCTAGGCATCAGTCATATAATAGCTGGAATATTTGTCACTTGTCCTAATTCTTGCATTGTACTCCTTTCCTTCTTTCTAATCCACCCTCCACATAGCTTTTAGATTGAAATTCCTCAAGCACAGGTCTAATCACATTGTACCCAGTTGGTCAAGAAGTTCCAGTAGTTCCTTATGTCTTCTAATATCAAATGCAAATTCTTCTGCTTCTAAATTGAAGCCCTTTACAAGCAGGTTCCGATCTTTCTAGATTGACTGAACATAATTCCCCTTCATGTATTCACCATTCTGGCCAAACCAGCCTACTTGACTCAAGGCTTAACTCAAGTGCCATTTCTTGCTTTCCCAAGGGGCCTTCCCACCTTTCCTCCAGTCTCTGAGTACCCTCCACTCTCAAATGAACGTATTTATTCTGTTATTTTCTTTTCTATAAACATGTTGCTTCTCCACAGCAAAATGTATGGTCCTTGATGTCAGGAACTGCTTTGATTTTTGCTTTTGTCCCCTCCTTTCTTAGGGACCCTAGCACAGTAGACAGAGAGCTGGCCATGGAGTCAGGAAGACCTACATTTAAATCTTATCTCTCAAAAACACTGATGAATAAGACTCTGAGAAAAACACTGAACCTTTCAGTGCTCCAGGCAACTCTCTTAAGTTGCAGAGAAGACGCTGACCTGCATTGGTAGGGGGAGTTTCTTTATTTGGGATTGCTGTTGAGGGTCATCATAAAATGATGATGTATAGGGTTAGGGGTGCTCAAGACCCCAAAATACCAACATGCTGGGTCTTGCTGAATAAATTCGACTCAAGTCTTCTCTCAGCCAAAGAAAAACAAAGTTTATTAAAAGTTCACCATATTGGGTAGACTCTTAAGGAGCCTCGGTATCTGTGACTCTTGTTTTGGAAAATTCTATGGCACTCTCACACACGGAGGCAAGATGGGATCTTATATACAGAAGGGTTGTGGGAGGAATCTAGGGGTGGTGTGGGAAGTTGCTGGACAAAGGAGGGCTAAAGATTGGGCATAGCCACAATGAAAGGCTTGTGGCCTCATGCAAACACCTCATCAAATGGGAAGATTCAATCAGAGTTCAAGGGGGTTGCCAGAACCTGTACCCCATCATTGCTTGGACAGAATTTAGACAGTCCAAAATACTTCACACCCTTGTGTGGTACATCACATTTATTGTTGTGTAGTCATTTAAGTCCTGTCCAACTCTTCATGACCCCACTTGGAGTTTTTTGACAAAGATATTCAAGTGCTTTGCCAGTTCCCTCTCCTGCTCATTTTAAAGATAAAGAATCTGAGGCAAACAGGATTAAGTGACTTGCCTAAGGTGATAGAGCTATTAATTGTCTGATACTGGATTTGAACTCAGTTCTTCTTGACTCCAGGTCTGGTGCTCTATCTAGAGCACCATCTAGCTAGCTACTTTACATTGCATTTAATTCACCTGCAAAGCTGTTCTTTAGTGTAGAGCATGGGTGAGGAAACTTTGGCCTCATGTGGCCCTTTAGGTCTTCCAGTGAAGCCTTTTGACTGAATCCAAACTTCACAGAACAAATCCCCTTAATAAAATAATTTGTTCTGTAGAACTTGGACTCAGTCAAAAGGTTGAACCCAAGGACCTAGAGGGCCACATGTGGTCTTGAGGCTCCAGGTTCCCTACCCCTGGTGTGGCTCAAGTCCACAATAATCTGAACCGATTCATCCTTCCCCACCAGGAGATGTGAACTAGTGATCAAGTACCCTGGCTCACATTATTCCCCCACAATGTAACAAGGTGTTGTCCTGACTCATTTCAGAGAAGTATTATTAGTAAGAAGGAGGATTTAGGATCACAGGATTATGGACTGAAAAATGGAAGGAACCTTTGAGGTCATATGGTTCAAATTCCTCATTCTACAGTTTAGGAAACGTAACCAGGAATGAAAGGACCAGGAATGAGAGTCTCAAACAAAGCCTACCATGTCAAACAGACTTATTTCGGGTCACAGCCATTACATAATTAAATCCTCCTTGTATTAGGTTCAACCTAGTTCCAGTGGGTTCCATTTCCCCACTAATCACCTCTCCTATGTTCCCCAGGGTTCCTAGATGATGCCCCCTTGGTCCAGTGAGGAAACTTGTGCTCAATGCTTCCTTGTCAGTTAATCCACTCCTTAAATCGAACCACTTTGCAGTCTCATCTGCCTGGATCAGAACATTTTCCCACTTCTTACTCGTCTACAATTCACTACTTCATAGGCAGAGTAAGAATTAATTCTTCACATGTAATTCAGGTAATTTTCCTCCCCACAAAAGGGTAAAAACAAAAGTGCAAAAATAACCCTAAAATGGCGACTGTAGATTTATGCTACATTTGTGTTTTGATAAATATACTATTTGACATATATACATATATACATACATATGTCTGTATACACACACACACATACACACATACACATATCATACCTTAGAGATGAATGTCCTGGAGGTTAAAGATGGGCTATATTCTCTGTCTGGTCCTTAACATATTTTTCCATATGTTATCATGTTATTTATTTATTTATCAGTAAGTTTTGATAACATTTGACTATGATACACCAAGTACCAAATTCAGAAGATATCCCTAAGAGTCGTAGTAAGAACATTTGGCTTCAAATCCTGGCTCTTTGAGTGACTACCTGTATGACTTTGGGCCTCAGTTTCCCCATCTATAAAATGAGAGGGTTACACTATTTGACCTCTTATTTCTGTGTAAATCTTATGATGCAGTCCAGATGAAAAATATGAATTAACACGAATTACAGAATAGTACAATGTTAAAGTGATGAGATGCAACTTTTACTGATTGAAATGTAATATATTAACTTGGGGTTCTGGGAAACTGGTTGATTATGCAATCACTACGTGATGTCTCAATGTCACAGAAAATCAACAAAATACATCCAATTAAGGACGTGAAGAGCCAATTTTTAAGCTTTCTTTTTTTTAAATTCCTCTTCAAATCATTGTGCTTATATTTTCATGATGAATATTGGTTAAGAAAAATTACTAGTGGGGGGTGGCTAGATAGCACAGTGCATAGAGCACCGACCCTGGAGTTAGGAGGACCTAAGTTCAAATCTGGCCTCAGACACTTAACACAAAACTAGTCATGTGACCTTGGGCAAGTCACTTAACCCCAATTGCCCTGCCTTCCTCACTCCAAAAAGCAAAAAAAAAAAAAAAATGGACAGAGAAAAATTACTAGTGGGAAAAGAATGTCTTCCCCATGAAGGCCTGGCACATAGTAATCATTTAACAAATACTTGTCATCTCTTCATAAATGTTGTAGTCTTTTGTCCTCTCACCACCCCTGTGCTTCAGTTACAACCGTCCAATTATTCTCCTTCATCTATAGTTTTCAGGCCTTTTCAGAGGCTTGTGTTTCTTTAATTTTTAAACCTGATTTAATTTTTGCCCTCTCTTCTACCCATTTCCACATGCTCTCTCACCTTCTGCCCTTAAGAATCACATTTCTTCTTTCCCCCAAAGTTAGAAAATACTTTAATGATGGTACACTAAAAGCCACTTGATAGTATTTAGTTTTTATAAGGAAATGAAACTTTGGTTGTCATTCTACCATTTGCCCACATCGAAAATTAAATTGTGAAATTTGCACATTACAAATTTCTGGCCTTTTGTCACCTTTAAAGCGGATCTGAGACACTATTAGTTTACAATAGCAGGTTAGGGTTCCCGTGTGAAGCTGGGGAAAATAAAGCACTTTAGAGATTACTCAAGAGATAGATCCTCGGAAGAGTTTTAACGATTTGAAACTAGAGTACCCTTGTACAAACAAGGCCAGGAATCTGCGTAAATTCATACTTAAGGAAACTTCCCCTTTTCAATTAGACAAGTAATAGTTCTTATCAACCACCACCTAAACTTACTGATCCCCACTGATATGAGGCAAATCTGAAACTAGCTGTGCTGCTTTAGAGACCAGGAGACATACCATGAAGGTATGTTTGTTGTTGTTTGGTAGATATCAAATCACCGGGAACTTAGAGTACTGGGACATCTAAACAGCCATGCACAAAGACTCATAGGTGGGAAATAAGAAAGTCATTCTTCCCATTTTCAGTAGGATAGCTCTCTGGACCTAGAGGAAGATGGTGTGTGTGTGTGTGTGTGTGTGTGTGTGTGTGTGTGTGTGTGTGTGTGTGTGTGTGTGTGCGCTTTGAGTTAGAAATCTGGACCCCCAATTTCAATAACTCAACAGCCTTCTACATGTATGTGGGTTGCAATCGTGGCATCTCTTCTCATTTCTCATACAAGTTCAAAGCATCTTCTGCCACAAAACCTTAGGATACCTTAGAAATGCATGACATATTGATGACATTCTGTGAAAGTGAGAGGCCGGTTATAACCATTTAATCAGCCATTGAATGGCTGCCTTAGGAAATCTGTTCTTCAGAAAAAGGGAGAAACCAGAATTTGTACCTTCTGAATTTCATCTTCCTTGACTTTGTGCTTTTTTTTCTTGTTTTATTTAGTTTCTATCTCTATCTTCTTGGATGCAGGAAGAAACAATGATGAATCCTCCCTTCCAGTTTCTGTTAAATCTGATGCTTCCTGATAAATCTGATGCTTGAGCTCAGATTTATGGTCTAAGGCTTACAGCCTTGTAGTGGTGTCAAACTCAAGTAGAAATCCCTGCTGGCTGCATATTGACTCAAAGCCACAAATCAACATTGTCCATGTTGAATTGTATTTTTATTTCTTTTGTTAAACATTCCCAAGTATACACTGTAATCTGATTCTATTCTAATTGGGAGAGTTCTGTTGGACTATCTTCTCTGGGACTAAGCAGACTTGTGGACAATTCTTGGAACGGGAGCAGCTGTGGCACCTCTAGGGTCTTCTCTGGGGATGACTCACTTGGAGCAAGGTATGGGCACTTCCAGAAAAGCCCTAGAAGAATCACATTTCCTTATTATCCCTTTATTTAGGATATATAATTCAATGGAATATCCCAGAGAAATGGTTTGGTGATATAGAAATGACCACTGCCCTCAGTGGCTCAAAAAGAGGGAAGCTCTAATAGACCAGATGATAAATCTTAGCAACTTTTCAGACTCCAAGCTTAATAAGGGAATTTCTTTTCACTGAAAGATTATAACATTGCCTCTGTGCCCAGTAAAGGAAGCAGATCTGGGAAGGTCTGCAGATTCTATGCATCAGGTTACTTTTTTTCTTTGTTTTTTTTTAGGGCAATTGGGATTAAGTAACTTGCCCAAGGTCACACGGCTAGGTTTTTGTTTGTGTGTGCATTAAGTGTCTGAGGTTGGATCTGAACTCAGGTCCCTCTGATTCCAGGGCCAACGCTCTACTCACTGCGCCACCTAGCTGCCCCCTACTTTTTTTCTTAAAGGATATTATCACTGTATTAGCAGCCCAAGGAGCAAGGTAGGGGCAACTAGGTGACAGTGAATAGAGCATGGCCCTGGAGTCAAGAGGACCTGAGTTCAAATCCAACCTCATATACATGACACATTTACTAGCTGTGTGACCTTGGGCAAGTCACTTAACCCCAATTGTCTTGCCTTCCCCCTTCCAAAAAAAAAAAAAAAGAGGAGCAAGGTAGTGAGTGGATCATCTCACAAAAGAATGGAAAAGCCCAGAAGAGTATTCCTCTTCTGGGCTTTTCCATTTCTATTAGGGTGCTGGAAGTGATTTCACATCTTTTCTCCGGGACCAGCATGAGTCAATATGGTCCCTCAGCACTTGGTGTCATGTTAGTGCTCTTCTTGTTTGCTTGATTATGATTACTGTTCTCTCTTGGTTCTGTTTATGTCTCCCAGCATCATACTTATCTCCTCTACCCCAGAACCTTGGAGCCTGCCTCTGGGATGGACCACCCCTCTCCAGTTCCCCTTTATATGTTGTCTTCTCCCATTACACTCTTTAGCAAATATGTATTAAAGGTGTTATCTATATACTTCTTTCTGTGTAAATTTTTTCCCCAAATTCAACCATTTCTTACTAAAACCATACATAGAACTTATATGGTTTTTATGGCACTACTTATTATAAATTTCTGGTAAAGGAAAACAACACTGGCGATGTTTTACATTTAAAATTTTCGTGGTAAGTATACAATATAGGTCATTATGAAGGACTGCACGTCAGAAGCACATGAGAATTTCAGCACACAGCTGACTATTATCTGCTTTCATATGGTCTCTCCTTCATGAAGAACCTAATTTGGTATCCATTGCTTCTTTTAAAGAAGTTCCTGGATACTGACACTCCTTCCTCAAGATGGATAGATCAACAGCTAAGGCAGGACAAAGCTCCCATCGTCATTAATCCTGTATACTGGGCTTAAAAGGGAATTGGCCTAAATGACTACAGTGTCAAAGAGATAAAATAATTTTATGCTTCCTAAGAATATTGTTTTCTTTGTGGTGATTGGTGTTTTTTCTCCTTGCTTAGCATATGGAGATGTAAAGATGTACTGCCCAAATGAAGCCCTAATGGACTAACCCAGTTCCCCAGAAGCTCGATTCCATGCTTGTATCCTGGGTCCAAGGACCTAAAAAGAAAAAGGGCCATAGGATCCTGGACTCTAGGATGCTACAGGGTCCTTGTTGTCTATCTGGCCAACTCATACATATTCTCCAGAGCCTGCTCAGACAAGCCTTACGGGCTGATATCTCTATATAGTTTTATGTAATGCTTCCTATGGTTCTCTGAATTCCTCATATTCATCATTTCTTGACGTTAAGAAACATTCTGTTCCATTCCATTCCATTCATATACCAATTTGCTGAGCTATTCCCCGGTCTGGGAGCACCTGTTTTGTTTAAGACCAATTTTAAAAGAACATGGAAATGAGGTCACATAAGTTAGGAAGAGTATAAGAATGGCTGAAGCTTGCAAAGAATGTAAAGGGATTAAAAAAAAAGAAAACTGTGTTGGGAATAAAAAGAATAATAAAGAAAGGGTAGATCCACTCCTTAGAGTAGATGGTGTCACAACAGATGACAGAAGAAAAAATACTCAATTCATAGTTAGCTTTTCCCCTTCTCTAGGCTGCTCATCAGACTGAAAAAGACAGAATTGAAAGAAACTTAGAAGTAAGTCACTTAGTTCAGCCTTCTCCTTTTCTTCTGTTTTGGGGACACCACTATCCTGAGGTTCTCTTCTCCCTGACTGCTCCTTCTCAGTTTCCTTTGCTGGATCCTCAGCCAGATCATGCTCTCTAAGTGTAAATGTCCTTCAGGGTTCTGTCCTGGACCCTTTTCTCTTCCTCTCTCCATACTACTTTACTTGGTGGTCTCTGGTCAACTCCTGTTGATTTAATTGCCATCTTTCTCTATACTAATCTGCCCCAACATCTCAACTTAACTTGTTGTTTTGTTAATTACTTAGATTTAGGAAAGTGATGGGTAAAATGTTAATTGAGATAAAACTTTTGAAAAGTGACTTCAAAAAAAAAAAAAGGTGCTTTTTTCCCCCTTCAGAGAACTATTTGTTAAACATTTACCAGCACCTTACTAAGGTGGGGGTCAGAGCTAAGTGAGACAGGTTCTTGTCTAAGCCTAAAAGAAAAGCTTGTCACCTAGTTTATGTTTAGGTCATAGAGGTTCAGTAGAACCACAGAGGTTTCCTGAGTCAGTCTGCAGGCCTATAGTATCCTTTAGTTCTCTAGATGTGAATTTAGATGAACCTGAAGGTTCCTGAGCCTCAATGGGAGCTAAAGTCAAATGAGGCACGTATGTCACCCAAATATAGCATGTTGAAGCCATGTGACTCCACAGTGAATCCAGAGTCTGGGGGCTTAAAGTCCTCATTCCCCTACCCTGAGCATCATCTGAATCACACTCCCTGACTATATTAGGTCCTTCTTGAATCTTCTCTTTTCCAGCTTAAATACCCCAGTTCTTTTAATCATTCTTCATACTATATGGATTCAAGGCCCTTCACTATCTTGGAGTCTTTGTCCTATAAGTTTCTTAAGGATACTGTGTCATCCAGAACTTATCTCAGTCCTCCAGAGTGTGCCACTGGTCAAGACAGAGTACAGAGTCTACAAATACTGTCCTTATTCCTGTAAGCTATGATTCTCTTAAAATAGCCCAAGATTGAATTAGCTTTTTTTGGCTGCTAAATGACAATGCTGTTATTGAGTTTGCAGACCTCTAAGACCCCCCAGATCTCTTCCCTACAAATGGCTGTCTAGCCAATTGGTTTCCTCCAGCCCTGTATTTGTGAAGTTGATTTTTTGAACCCAAGTGTAAAGCTTTACACTGTCGGCATGCATGCTTGTCAAAAGTGTTTATTTTGAGAATGTTTCAGTAAACTTTTAAGTACAGCATTTATTCAGTCACAAAAATCTCATAAGGAACAGAAAAAATAACTATAAAACATAGTTTTGAAATGTTTTTTGTGGTTTTTGAAAGTTTTTTTTTGTCTTTAAAAGTTAATAGTTATATATTGTTTTATTTAGGTTAAAGTGTAAATTCTGACTGTAATAGAAAAGATAGGGAAGCAAAGCATCATACATTGTACTGAGAAATAAGAGACCTTCCCACATGGTAACTAATCCAGTCAAAATAGTTGGATACTTTGGTGTAAACACCAGGGAATTCAGGTTTTCCACAATTTTCACCCCAGCTCACAATGCCCCAAACATAATACATGTTGTTGGAATTCATACAGACTAAGGGGCCTCCAGAATCTCCTTTACAGGCATCTGTAGAACCATCATCTGTTCCTGAGAAGAAGAAAAAGAAAAAAAATAAATGCACATGTTTTATTCTCATTTGAAAATTATGACCCCATCCTCACAATCCACAAGGATTTACACTTTCTTACACTGCCCAGTCAGGATGGAAGGTGTTGGTCTTTTGCTTATGTATTCCACCTGGGACCATGATCTCCTAGTTCATATTTCTGAATTGGAAGCATCTGAAGTATTACCAAGAGCTGTCTATACAACAAACCCATGTAGGATATAGTGTTATTCAGAGATGCAAAGGCTGAGGCTCAGAGAGAGGAAGTGGCTCGTTCATGGTCACAAAGTTGATAAATGCTGGTTGTGCATCTAGAGGCTTTGTAGTTACCAGTGCAACTCAAGTTTTCTGCCACTAAGTCCAGAGCTTCTCCCCCCAAAAGCTGGGTGTTCCTAACTTCCCACTCACTTCTCCATCTTGGCAAATGCTGTACACCTGCCTGCTGACTCTCCTTGCTTTAGGCAGAAGTTTGAGCCCTTCAAGATTATTGAAGGGCTCCAGCATTGCATTCTGGGTCAAGGGATTCTCTGGGTAAGGAGATACCTTCTTTTTCTCTCTTTTGCTCCCAGATCTAGGAAGCAGCCCATATCCTCTTCCTCCCATCCTCATGGCTCTCTAGAACCTAGCAGAGTGACTTAACGATACTAATAGCAAGAGCTGGGATTTATATAGTGCTTTGAGGTTTGTAAAGTACTTTACATATATTATCTCACTTGATCCTCACAACAACCTTTGATGTAGGTGCTATTATAGCCCCATTTTACAAATGAGGAAACTGAGGCTGACAGAAGTTAAGTGACTTACCTATGGTCACACAACTAGTAAAAGCCAGGATTTGAACTCAGGTCTTCCTGACTGAGTCTGGCACTCTATCCACCATGCCACCTACCTGCTTCTCAAATGAGCTTAATAAATGTTTGAATTAAATTGCACCCAAACCTTTATTAGGCTGTAGTCTACAAACTAAGATGGCAGTTGGCCTTGGGCTCACCGTGGAACATTGAGAATTTGTTGTCCATATGACTATATTTGCAAATATTTTGATTGAGGACTTCAAAATGCTTTAAAATAAGCCGAACTAGCAGACTGAGAGCCAAGCTCTAGATCACTGTCTTTAAAAAGCATTGGGGACAGCATATGGTAATACAGTAATCCATCTGCATCTGGTTCCCAGTCTGGCTTCAACTCCTTGAAACATCCTGTCCCAGGATGAGTATATCACCTCTAATCTAATTACCACGCTGTAGTCTTTTTTTTTAAATTTTACTAATTTATTTTAAACTTAAATACACAATAAGAAAAGAAAAGGAAACATTATAAACTTAAATGCAAATTAAGAAAAAAAAAAGCATTGCCATGTGTACAACAGAACATGAGAGGACTCAAAATATATAGCAATAAATTTCCATTTCAAGAAAGCCTATCCAGGGGCGGCTAGGTGGCGCAGTGAGTAGAGCATCGGCCCTGGAGTCAGAAGGACCTGAGTTTGGATCCGGCCTCAGACACTTAACGCACACACAAGTAAAAACCTAGCCATGTGACCTTGGGCAAGTTACTTAATCCCAATTGCCCTCCAAAAAAAAAAAAAGAAAGCCTATCCAATAAATACTACACATTGTGTTCCGAACTATCCATCTTTTCTTAGCTTCCTTCTAAGTTTTCTTTTGTTCTCTGCTGTGCACTTTTTACTTTGTTCTTTTTTCCCCCTTTTGCCCCTTCCCCACCCCGCTAAAATTAAACATGGGTAGATATATAGACATAGATATATGTATATACACACATATTACACATGCACACATATGCATGTATATACACACATACACATACATCTAGATATGTATAATCATACTTATATATAGACATACACATTCACATGCATCTATGTAAGACTGTCCCATACTTGTTTGTCCTCTGTTTCTGGTCTTCCTTCAGAGGTCCAAGTCTTTCCATATTTTTCTAAGCCCACCAACTCATCCTTTCTTATATCACAGCAATATTCCAATCTTATACTGTCTAGTAACTTTAGATAGTCTAAAACAATACTGATAAATAGGGCTGACATGCAGTGTAGTTTCCCTACTTTTCTCTTTTGGTCAAATCTATTTTAGCTGTAACTTTGTGTGAGCACACATTCTAGTCTTGGCTGACACCACCTCCCTTGCCTCTCTCCCCCTGACTGGAGGGCAGAGTATCGAACTCCTCCCAAAGCCTTCTCTTATAAAGGGAAGACACTGGTGTCTGAACTCTCTCCCTTTGCCTCTGCCTCAAATGACAAGATGCCCCTGATGTCTCGCCCTCCCTCTCCACTCCCGCCACCCTTTCTTGCCTCTTTTTTGGTGGGTTGCCTCCTCTTTTAGATTTTAAGTTCCTTGAGGACAGGGGCTGTTTTCCTTCTTATGAATTGCATCCTCAAAGCCTGGCACACAGTAGGTGCTTTATAAATGTTTATAAGACTGGACTGGATTAGTATTCAAGGTAAGCAGATACACGTAGACAGAAATAATCAAGAAGCCATTCAGTGCTTACCTGCACATAGCATTTCTTTCTCATAAAAGCGATTTGCATAATATTTAGAACAGTTGCCTATCAGCTGGACTTCACCCCATTTGAGCTTAAAAATATTTTTTTCCACTAAAAAAAAAAGAAACAAGTGTTTTGTGGACAGTTGACAAAAGTAAAGGAATACAAATTCTCTCAACAGAACACAAAAGATAATAAATCTGTGGCTATGTAGTACAGGGAATGGGACCAGGCCTTGGATTTCATTGGGACAGGGGACTCCTGGGTGAGGAAAGTCCCTCTCCTGAAGCAGGGCAGCACCTTCTCTGAAACATGAAGTTAAACAGCTCACTCAGGACCAGGCTCACCTGCCCAGCACGGGCCAGAGGCAGGCCTTCAGACCAGGTCCTCACAGCTCAGAAGCCAGCTCCCTTTCCGCCTTGAGTTATTCATCATCTGTGAAATGAGGGGGTGGGTCTAAGATGACCTCTGTGTCCCATGATATCCCATTAGCCAGTTTTAGCCACACACTCCAGCCAGGTTTCTCTATTTTCACTCTAACATGAAGAATGAAATTTAAGGGAATATTGTGGGCCCTGGTTTTCATAGCATTAAGTGGCCACACCAGTGATATTAAAGTTTCTTTACACCTGTTGTTGTTCAGTCGTGTCCAACTCTTCGTGACCTCATTTGGAGTTTTCTCAGCAGAGATATTAATATTAGACAGGTTTGCTGTTTCCTTCTCCAGCTCATTTTACAGATGAGGAAACTGAGGCAAACAAAATGAAGTGAATTTCCCGGGGTCACACAGCTAGTATCTGGGGGCAGATTTGAAGTTGGGAAGATGTCTCTTCTTGACTCCAGGCCCTGGCATGCTATCCATTGCACCAGCTGGCTGCCCCTAACACCTAGGCTTCTTTATTATTATCATTAGAACATCAGTTCCTTGAAGATAGGGAGTCTTTGTACTCCCAGCACTAAAGACAGTGCTGGGCACACAGTAAGAGCTTGACTAATGTCTGCTGGGTTATTACTCCATTCAGTAATTCCTGTGTTTCCTGGAATGTATCAGAATGAAAAGGGCTTTTTTTTTTAAAAAGTGAGGAATTACAATGAGAACCAATGGGAATGTATCAGTACACATACACCATTATATTTCTGTGACAGAGAATGCAAAGGTGATGCTTACATTTTTGGTTTTTTCTTCCAAGTTTCAGAATTGGAATGTAAGCCTCTTGGGAGGACCTTTGCATTGTGGAAATACAGCCCAGGTACAGTTCATTGCCAATGTAAGCTCCTCAAGGGCAAGAGCTAATTTTACTTTGTTCTTGTTCCCATATCTACTATAATGGCTGGTATATAGTAGGTACATAATAAAGGCTTGTTGATTAATTGAAAAAAGCCAGTTCAATAGCTGAAAAGGCCACACTGGTCTGCTCTTTTTAAAGACCATGCAGTACAAAAGCAGCAGAAGTAGCTGGGGTTGTACTTAGTATTTCTATTACAAAAGAAGGTTGAAGGGAATTTGAAGGGACAGAGAAAAGTCAAGAATTCAATTCAACAAATATTTGACTGTACACTAAGTTTTGGTATATGAATAAAAAAAAGTAGTGTCTGCTTTCAAGGAGTTTACAGTTTGATGGGGTTTGCACTGAACTGTAGGGAAGATATTCATGTAAAGTATTCTGGATGAATGAAAAGGACAGATAAATCTAATAAGTCTGATTCTTCAGATTAGGAAATTGTGCAAATCAGAGGTCTCCTAAAATAACAGGCCCTGGGCATCCTCAGCAGTTCCTTGAAAGGGGAAAGCACTGAACGGGGATGACATTAGTGGAGTTCCCCATGTGGAAGAGGTTGGGGGGCCTGCTTTGGAGAGCTCTGTGATGACATACAGGGGAGGGATTTTGCAGCATATTGAGACACTTGGTAACAGACTCTGGTCTGTTAACTTTTGAACAGCAGCCTCTTTGACCAGTTGCAGTTGTCAGCCAGACCAGGTAGCACATTTAAAAGTCGATACTTGCCTCAGCCCTCCCTATGTCTGCCTCTCTCTGCTGCTTATGTCCTCTGGTTGCTCTGCTGAGACAGTGCCATGAAGTGGGAGACCATGTTGCTGCCCTGTGAACAGGATCCTGGGTTTTTTGGCTAGGAGTTTGTGCTTTTATTTTAGGTGAATGAAGGTGGAGGCTACAGCTTTTTGAGTTTTGAAAAGGGAACCATCTGGGAATTTGAGGGTTCAGGAGTTGAGATTATGTAGGGCTTTGCAGCTGGCCCAGCATCAGTGGGAAGACGGCCGGCTTATTGGCAGCTGAGATGAATACTCCTCTGGCAGTGATGCTGGATGTGCATGTGAACTTGGTGGGACCAAGGCTATGTGGAAACTGTTAAGTCTCAAGCTGCTCTTACCATTGAGATGGCTGAGGGGAAATGCTTGTACTTTTGTTCTTGTGGTGGTGTAGTGAGTAGAGCTCTGTGCCTAGGTCAGGAACACCTGAGTTCAGATCTGGCCTAAGACATTTACTAGTTGTGTGCCCTTGGGCAAGTGAAGTAACTTCTTCGGCCTCAGTTTCTTCAATGGGAATAATAATAACATTTAATAGCAGCCTAATCATATCCCCCAGTGGAGATAATCATAACCTCCTAGGGTTGTTGTGAAAATAAAATGAAATAAGATTTGGTTTTTAAAAGTGCCTGGCATAGTGCCCAGCGCATGGCAGGTACTGTAGAAATGCTTATTCCATTCCCCTCTCTCTCCTTTCCCTTCCCTTTTTATTTTCAAAATAAACATCTCTTTATAAGAAATGATCTATATGCCTCTGTTAAGTGAAGAAAGGTTGCTGGTCTCTGGTGCTAATGGTAAGGAGAAGCTAATGCGAACAGAAGCCCAAGCATTAGAAAATGCTCCCTCGGGGTGGCTAGGTTGCCTAGTGAACAGAGCACTGGCTCTGTAGTCAGGAGGACCTGAGTTCAAATCTGACCTCTACTAGCTGTGTGACCTTGGGTAAGTCACAACCCCAATTGCCTGCCTTTCCCCCTTTAAAAAAAAGCAAAAGCTCCTTTAAGCCCTCAGGTCGCTTCTGGGAGAATTGACCAGCACTGCTCTGGGACAACAAGCCTGGAGGGAGGACCACTTACTCTGGAAATATTAAAAAGATTTTGAGGAATGTATTTCTTTTTATCTTCTCTCTGTACTTTTACATTTGTGTGTGTGTGTGTGTGTGTGTGTGTGAAGCTGGATAAAAGTGATAGACTCTTTGCTTCACAGAATGCCTCTTTCTTTAAGGATCAGCTCATGCACAATCTTGTGCATGGGGCCTTTCCTGGACCATCACCTGGTAGTGCCCTTCCTTCCAAACTCCCTTGTATACGTTTGCATTTATCTACTCTATGATTATGCTGCATTTATTCATATGTAGACTTGTCTCCCTCATCAGAACATAAGCTTCTTGCACGTAGGGATTATTTATTCTTTATATATCTGCATCCCCAGTGCCTAACATAGTGCCTAGAATATAATGGGAATTTAATAGATATGAGTTTGTATATATTTGAATATTTTAAAAACCTTCTCTATGTTTCTCCAATACACTATATCTCATTGCTAGAATGACTCTGTAACATGCCCTTTAGTACTGAAGAGGAGACGTGTACGACCTGAAAAGCTGAACAACAACTTTTAGGATTCTGACAGCATTTTTCCTCCTTGATGAATGGTAGGTTGTCTACAATATAAAACTTATTTCCTGCATAGCTGTCATCCCCTGGTATGTTGTTTAATAAATAGCACACAAAATACCTTCATTTCGTCCTAAGCCAGAAACAAAGCACTTATCACCAGGGCTGAAGAGATACTTGGACCAGGGCACACAGGCAGGGATGGTATTCGGCAGCTCACATGTGGCCTTGGTTTGGTGTTTTTTCAATTCTACCAAAGCAATGTCGTTTTGATAGGTGGCTCCACTGTAATCTTCGTGGATTATCACTCGATTTACCCTCTGGATTCCAGCTCCACTGTTAATTTTTATCCAGTCTAGTAATCCTGTCCATACTTGGTACCGATGTGCTACATTTTTTCTACCAGATAAAAGGGAAAATAATTACTATAGTACACAAACATGTAGTACTGGGTTCCCTTAGTCTTCCTTTTTTAAGAAGCCTTTTTATTCATATTTCCCAAATGTCCTCTCTCTTCATTAGCTCTGAGACCATGGCTGTCATTATGTGGGATACAGCTTTAAAAGATGGCTTTCCCTTGCTTTCTCGATTGGGGGAGGTAAGAGGGAGAGATGGCTGACTTTCATTGACTGGCATCAGAGCACAAATGATGTAGTCCATACTGTCTCTTCATAGCCTCAAAATAATAATAATAATAGTAGTAGCTCACACATACACACCTGTGCGTATATCTGTATATATACATGTATAGATATATATGAGGGAGCATGAGCACTTTAGGCTTATGAAGTGCCAACCCTCTTACACGTGAGAGAAATAGAGTTACATTGAAGTGAAGCCCCCAAAGTCTTCCCTTGGATCTCGCCCCTTGGCAGCATGTAGACTCTATGTGTTCTTAACCTTTTCTGTGTCATGAACATCTCTGGCAGTCTGGTCAAGTCACCAGACATTTTATTAGGTGCCAACTGTGGGCATGGTGCTGTGCGAAGTGCTGAGGATACCAAGAAAGGGCAAAGACAGTGTCTGCCCTTGAGGAGCTCAGTCTAACAAGGGACACCACAAGCAAACAACTGGAAACACCCAGAAGACACTTAGAGAATAGACTGAAGGCAGTCTCCGAGGGAAGGCACTAGTACTGAGGGAAACCTGGGAAGGAACAGAAGAGGGGTTTGTGCTGAGTCTTGGAAGGAGCCAGGGAAGGCGGGAGGCAGAACCAAGGGCAGAAAGCATTCTGGGCAAGGGTGTGTTCAAGTCCACTTGTGCCAGATCCCGGGAACAGATTGTTAAATTGTCACGATGGCCATTTTATGCCTCAGAAATCGGCAAATCCTACAAACCAGGACTTGACTGAGTGTTTTATTGGTTGCTCTAGACTTAAGAAAATGATGGGGAAAAGGTGAATAATGCAAATTAAATTTTAAAAGAATGTAATGGGTAAATTTTTTTTAGATATGGTTGTTAAATATTTATGATTAAAAGTAATGAAAAGACAGAGTCTGGAGATGAGGGTCATTTGTGAGTTTGGTGAAATCTATTGAGTCCTTTCTTAGAATAATGTTTTCAAATGCATAAAATGTGTAGGTTTACAAAAGAAAGATATTATACTGAAATACAATGATCTATCTATCTATTTATCGATATATATATATATTTTAACGTTCATGGGCCCCAGGTTAAGAACTCCTGCTCCAGAGTTTGTCTGGGACATTAGAGATATCTATTAATCATAAGGAGGTATTATGGGAATGGGAATTTAAGATCTTCCCTGCCCCTAGGCCCTTTGATACGCTTAAGTGACTCTGAAAACCTTTCTTCATTTGAAAATATACTCTGCCCCCTAAGAGGTTGAATGTGGTCACATGGAACCTATGGCAGGAGGCTTGGTTTTCAGGAATGCCCAAACCTTGATAATTTGTGATTGGGCAGTGGGACAAGAGGGTTGTGACATTCTCTGCGCTAGGAGAAGGCTTATATATACCCTGATGTGAGATTTTGTTTTGGCGCTCACTTTGAGAAGAGTTTTGTGATTTACCAGATGAGACTCTGGGCAGCCGTTGAGCCCCCCAGCTTTGAAAACCCAGATGTTGATGCTTCCCCCTCTGGTAACTGACTAGGTATGGATGTAATGGTCAGACAGTTGAAAGCCTGTCTGCTGATGTTTCTCTGTATTTGTTGTCTGCTTGTAACTTGTTTAACTTGTTTGTATTCTCTGAAGTTCGGGGTGTTGACCTTTCCCCCCCCCCCCGAACTAGGTAAAATCATGTTTGATTAAAGTAAGACTGTTAACCAATTTTGAGTTGCTTTCTTTAGAAAAGTAGATCTAAGAACCTGTGTTGGCAGCCACCCTGGGGATGTCGGGATGCTTGCTGCTACAGGAGGTAATTGATTTTGTAATGTTTTTTTCGATTGCACATATATATGCCTCTCTTCTGCCATTACCTATTTTAACCTAATTTCATTGCTCCATGAAAAGAATGTTATTAAAAATATTTTTACCTGACACAATGTGCGGCAGTCAGTACCCAACAGCCACCAATATAGACTCCTCCACAGTGGATTTTACTACCTTCTTTAATTGTCACCTGCCATGGGAATTCCCCCTACAAAAGACATCTGGAGAGTTACAGCTGCAGTGATGTAGGGCATTTAGAAGTGCAACCCCTCCATTTCCCAGGGTCATCTTTTTTATGAGACCCTCAGGTCTCTTGGTGCATGCTCTTCCCAGATTTCTTTCCCAATCTAGGCTGTTCTAGAGAAATCTACATGGTAAACACCCTTTATTCCAATATGTCCTTAGGATTTTAAGAAGTTCCCTTAACTCTTCCTCCTCCTTCAACATCCACTGATCATTTGGTCATTCCCCTGGCATAATAAAATTTTATATGTAATATATGTAATGATATGCAAATATGATAATAATTAGATATACTTCCCCTCCATAATCTCACATTTCTTTGGTTCTCTCAATATATGCAGCATCTACAATCCCTTACTACTCTTAGATTGGACTATTTTAATAGTCCCCTAAACATTCTCCCTACCTTCAGTCTTTTTCTTCTTCAATACATATTCGATATAGCTGCTAAACTGATGCTCCTAAAATATAGATTGAACGATGTCATCCTCTGACTAAATAACTGTTCAGTGGCTATCTTGCTGCCTCTGGGATAAAATGTAAAACCCCACTTTGGGCACATAAAGCCCTCACTCACTTCTGGCTCCCACCCACCTTTCCCATCTTACTTTCTGTTACTGCTCATCCTCCACATTCTCTGTCTCACGTAACCTGCCTGGTAACCTGTACCTGACATCCCCTCTCCTGACTCCATGACTTTGTGCCAGCACTCCCCTGTGACTTCAGTGCTCTCTGCTCCCCTCGGCCTCTTAGAGTCGCTTCCTTCCATCAAAATCCACCTTCGAAGCCACCTCCTACATACAACTTTCCCTCATTCTCCAGTTATTAGCACTCTCTCCCTCTTGAAATTACTTTGTATTTACTTTATGGTATTGATAAGCGCGGGCATTTGGAAAGCTTTATAGTTCTGTGTAAGTGCACTACTTATGTCTGATCTTGTGTATTCAGTGTCCCTCTCACAGACTACAAGGTTCCTGAGGACAGGGACTATTCCTTTGTTGTTTCTGAATAGCCCCCACACTAGGCCAGGCCTTCATATTTGTTGAATTGAATTAAATTACCTTGGTTGCAATCTGTCCTCCTACAATTCGCTTCCTTCGAACGTGCGTGTTGTTTCTAACACCACAGTTTAATTTGGGTAAAAGAGACTTAAATAATTTTCTGTCTTTCAGGGAAAAAAGATCATAGCATTATCAAGATTAAGTATATGACTATAGATAGAATTATACAGTCATCAGTTGATTACCCCCACTCCTGGAAGGGATCAGAGTCATAGGTAATGCAATGATATTATATTAACAAATTATATTTAGATTTTCGGGATATTATATACTATTACAGAGGTTAAATTCTCAATTTAGTTTTTCTTGGTCTAATAACAAACTAACTCAGGTCTGCACAACCTGAGACATATTGTCACTTGCAGCACCCAAAGGGTTTTGAGTGGCCAGTGAAAAATCTGGAGGAAAACATTCTTTGTGTGTAGAGGAAATCCTTTGGCTTGCTGCAAGTGACCTGAGGGCCATAAGCAGCCTGCAGGCTGAAGGTTGTGCAGGCCTGCACTAACTGATGGGAGGGGAGGATGGCTTGGAAAAAGTACTGGTTACAGAAAAAATCTAGACTAGGATTAAAAACAATTAAAAACAATAGAGAGTTGACTCTAGATACATTGTACATACCACTCATATGGTCATGTTTTAAATCACTAAAGACATTACTTCATTAGCCTAAGGATGACCCGAGGTCATCAGACATAGTCTCAAAAAAAAGGAGGGGGGAGCTCTGTGACTAAAAGCAGATAAACTGCTCTGTGTGGCTGAATCCAATGCCAATGTCTATTTCAGAAGCAATTCGGTTTTGAACTGTGAAGATGGCAGACTGGGAGTGGCACTGTTTTGTAAAGATATGGTCCTGGTCAGAGTATTCAGATGGAAACAAATCCTGTTCTGGAATACTCATACAACAGTAACTACAGCTAACATTTACAGGGTGCCCACTACATGCTCGGCACCACGCTGAGCAGTTTTATCGTTGTGGTTTCATCTGATCCTCACAACAACCCTGGGAGGTGGTGCTGTTATCATCCTCATTTACAGGTGAGGAAACTGAGGCAAATAGAGGTTAAATGACTTGCCCAGGCTAATACAGCTAATAAGTGTCTGAGGCTGGATCTGAATTCACGTCTTCCTAATTCCATGCCTGGTCCTCTACCCACCATATCACCTAGCTGCCAGAATTCAGAAAGGTACGTGGTATGTTCTATTGTTTATTCAGAAATTATGGAAAATAGAATCTTATCTCTGGACAGGCCCTTAGGCGTCATCTAATCCGAACTCTTTGCTTTACAAATGCAGAAACTGAGGTTCTGTTAAGGAAAAGGACTTGACCAAGAGCACACCGCTTCTAATGAAAGCACTGAAATTAGAAGTCAGGCTTTTTGATGACCACACCCAGTGTTTTTTCTATTATATTATGTTGTTGCCACATAAAAAGGAACTTTAGTTGTTTCAGCATCAGGACTCTGGTCAGAAATAATTCTAGTTTTTCCCAATTTTGAAACCTAATGGCATATAAGGATATTACAGAGAAAAACAGACTTCCAAAGGGAATGAGCATCTTTGCCTTTCCAAATACATCTGGTTAAAGCTCACTTCTGACCAAAAATGTATGTGCAACTTGGCAAAACCTAGAACAAAGAGAAACTCTGATTAAAAACAACTATTTTCATTTCTCAATCTGCTACATAAAAGGGGGTAGGATTGGGTTTGTGAGATCATTTGAATAAAGAACTCCCTAGGAGAGGAAATACTCTACCAATACAGGTCAGCACTTTCTCCAAAATAGCAGTCTTAGAGAGTTGCCTAGACATTGTGATTGTCCAGGCTAGCCTGGCAGGACACGAACACGAGTCTTCATGGCCTGAAGACTGGTGCTCTCTGCTACCCCACATTGTCTCTACACAAAAGCTCACTTAGTAATAAGAAGCAGTTGTTAGGATTAAAGTACCAGAGGTCATTATTACCTTTGGCTGTTTTTTGTTTTATGGTTTTGTTTTTTGGAAGGGTAGGAAAAAGCAGTTAAGAACAGAGATATTTTTGTCTTTCTTTATTAAATAGATCAAGGGGGCTGCTAAGTGACACAGTGGACAGACTGCTGGGCCTGGAGTCAGGAAGACTCATCTTCATAAGTTCAAATCTGGCCTCAGACACTTCTTAGTGTGACCCTGGGCAAAACGCTTACCCTGTTTGCCTCAGTTTCCTCATCTGTAAAATGAGGTGGAGAAGGAAATGGCAAAGCACCCCAGTATCTTTGCCAAGACAATACCAAATGAGGTCACAAAGAGTCAGACACAACTGAAAAAGGCTGAAGAACAACAACAAATCAAACATCAGTCTTGGAAAGTAGGGATGATAACAGCATAACCTCCCAGGGCTGCTGATGATCAAATGACATCATATTTGTAAAGTGCTTCAGGAACCTTAAGGCAGTGGCCTTCTAGGTCCTTGGGTGCGGCTTCTGAGTCCAAGTTTTACAGAACAGACCCTTTTATGAAGGGGCCTCACTTGAGGACCTCAAGGGCCAGGTGGCATGGAGGCCACAGGTTCCCCATCCCTGCCCTAAATCACTATGTAAATGCTAGTTATTAAGATCTTTGCTATCAGTAGTAGGGGCAGGCCTTTGTCTCACCTCACCTGATTTTATATTTAAGAAAAAGAAACCTCTGTAACTGATTTATGGGAAGACAAAGGCAAGAACTGCACTGCAAGGAGGTGGGCAGAGGCTGCATTCTGCCTCAGTGGAGGGAGAACACAAAGAGATGACAAATCCATCCAAGATTCAAAGCAATATAAATCCATCCAGTCATTCATTGCTATGAATAAGTGCATGCCCATGACAGATACATTAATATACACTGCTTGACCAATAAGCAACAAGCATAAAGTTGTAAATAACTTACCTTCATCCATATTAGCACTCAATATTTCAGCTTGTTCCACTAAAAAAAAAAGATTCATATTGATCTGCATTTAGTCACAATTACAATGAAAATGAGATCATTTAAAGTTTAATACCCTACACATTTTGTAGCTTCATGATGAGTTTCATACAAACTCATATTCCCTTAAAAACAAAACTGAAAGTCTTTTATTGTATCTTTTTGCCTTATCTGCAGAAGGCAAAATCTGTGCAGTTCAAGATGATTACCCAGAAGTTAGGATGACATTGGACAAGAGGATCATCACTTTAGAGGTCACTTAATCCAATCCACTCATTTCACAGATGAGGAAACTGAGGCCCAGAGAGATTCAGTGATTTGCCCAAGGCGCACAGGCACCGAGTCTGGTGCCCTGGTTTTAATGTTACAATAGACAGATGGAATAGGTTATCACTTTGTTCGGAGGTAATGCCCTTTTTTAAGCTACCATTCCAAGTTGATCTTCATGCATGTGAAAGGTGCCACCATAGCTAAATATTTGATATGTGAATCATATAAACATCTCATCTCACCAAGGGACTTTACTTGGACCAGAACCCTAATTCCTGTCAGAGCACTGCCTGAAGCATTTCCTCTCTGGGTATTAATCCCCTACTCTGATGTCTCACAGGAGTACCTCGTGGTGAGTAATTTCCTCAGTCAGTGCTGATAGTCGCTTTCTTCACCATTTACATTGTTAGAGAGCTGTCTGGAATACTGAGATTAAGTGATTTGCCAAACTGCAAGGGAGTGCGAGTCTTCATCACAAATCTTCCTCTGATTTGCGATGTCGAATACAAAAAGCTCTTAGTGGGGGCGGCTAGGTGTCGCAGTGAATAGAGCGTCAGCCCTGGAGTCAGAAGGACCTGAGTTTGGTTCTGGCCTCAGACACTTAATGCACACACAAAGAAAAACCTAGCCGTGTGACCTTGGGCAAGTTACTTAACCCCAATTGCCCTCCAAAAAAAAAAAAAAAAAAAAAAGCTCTTAGGTAGGACTCAAACCCAGGTGTTCCTGGTTTCCAGACTGACTTGCCTTCCATTATACATTTCCTCTCTGCATAAGAGAGTATATACATTTCATTTCATTGGTCAGGTGTCTGGAATGCTGCAGGCAAATGTGAACTCCATCTTCTTCCTTTTATGTTCCTTTAAAATGACGAATGACAAATGAGGCAGGTGGGTAGTGCAGTGAAGAGAGCACTGGACCTGGAGTCAGGAAGACCTGAGTTCAAATTTGGCTTCAGTCACCTACTAGATGTGTGACCCTGGGCAATTCACTTGACCCTCCTTGCCTCAGTTTCCTTATCTGTGAAATGAGCTGGAGAAGGAAATGGCAAAACACCCCAGTATTCCTGCCAAGAAAACTTCAAAAGGAATCATGAAAAATTGGATATGACTGAACAATAAAATAAGAGTTAATTTTGTGTCGACTGTGATATTTTAGAACATTATAATTGCCAGCACGAGGCTCGGATGTCTAATTTGCACTGTTCAGTTATGTTCCACAAGGCAGGGACAAAAGTGGAAATGGGGGGTACAAAAGGACAATAGCACTGCCATGAGGCCACCTTGCTTCCTCACTCACCTATGTTCTTTGGGCGAGATTGTTGTATGCACCTCATTATCTGTGATGGGACTTTTGGGCTTCTGAGACACTATTGAGAGCTTGAAGGGGGTTCACTAGTACTTTCCTGGACTAAAACCCAATCTTGACAATGCCATCATGAGAAACACAGAAACTCGGAATTGGAAGGGGCCGTAGAGGCCATGCAGGCCAAAGCAGACCTGAATCAAAATCCCTTCTGCGTCAGAGTACCCTAGATTTAGAGCTCTGAGGTGATCAAATCCAAACCCCTCATTTTGCAGATGAGGAAAATGAGGCCCCTAGAGGCTAGGTGACTTAGGATCTTAGAATCATAGCTCCAGAGCTGGCAGGGACATCGGAGGGGACGGAGTCCAACCCTAAGGTCACCCAGGTGGGAAGCAGCAGGGCTAGGATCTTGAAATCCAGTGCTCATTCCCTTGTACCATACACTATGTCAGATGAGTAGTCAGCCGGCCTTTGCTTGCAGATCCCCAACACCTCCAGGCTACTTCTCGAGGCTCTAATTGTTAGCAAGCTTTTCCTCACACCAAGTCTGAATTTGCCTCTTTGCTCCTTTTCATTGGTTGTTGCCCCATGAAGTTTTTTTAAAACTAGTGCTTACTCTAAAAACAAGTGAATTTATAGGAAGGAATTACACACAGATCATATCCCTTTTTAAAAATTCTATATTCAGGCCAGCTAGGTGGTTCAGTGAATGGAGTACTGGCCTTGGAGTAAGGAGGATCTGAGTTCAAATCCGACCTCAGGCACTTGACACTTACTAGCCCTGTGACTTTGGGCAAGTCACTTAACCCCCAATTGCCCTCCAAAAAGCAAAAAAAATAAAAATTCTATATTCATGGATATCAAATCCACATAGAATTTTTTATTCTAAATGAAAGTAATAATACTTTACCTTGGACCTCATCTTCAGAATTTCTAGCACCTAGAAAAAAAAAAACCCAGCGAGATATCAATACAATGAAGAGAAAACCAAATAGGAATGCCATATAGTACTGCTGGTAGCTAAAAGTGGACGTATTTTAGTATGTCGAGTTAAATCATGCTCAGATACAGCAAACAATGGGGTTTTATATGTATGCTAAACCTGACTGCCACAGAGGGAGCAGAAAGACTCAAAAGCTCATGGTACATAAATCAAAGTCTAGAGCAGAGGCCTGTGCTATGATTTTCTCTAAGATCATGGTCATCCATATGATAACAGGCTGCATTTAATTAGAGAACACCAGCCAGAAAGAATTCTCTCCCATGGTCTCAGTCAGCAAGACCTATAGAACTACTGCTAAGCTGCACCAAGAGAGGGACATACAGCAATGAAACCACAATTCTACACAAACACACCCATCCATACATCTCTATCTGTATTCTGTCTACACAATTTAAAATGCTATATAGTGTACTCTTTCAAATACTGTATAATAAATTATGAAATAAATGAAATATTTACCTTGAACTTCAGAATCTGTCAAGTCCAGATAGAATGAAAAAGCAAGATGAAGTATATATTATGAGAATACAATATATAATACATATGATAAAAATGACCTCAATTATAGATCCTGTGGCTTCATGCAAGACAGATTTGGGAAGAAAATGCAAATAATAATATTGTTTTTATAATTGTAAAATTTCCTATACATTTTTTTAGAATGGCAAAAGAAACTATAGAATGGGTTATTTGGGTCAATATCAAGTCCTATTAGGTGTGCCTTTAGGGAAGCTATTAGCATTGCTTTAGACTAACTCTAGAAGACTATGGCAGAGCAGTGAGTCAGATGGAAAACAGGGCTGACACAGAGGCAGGGTACTCATCAGGGCCAGAGTAACAATGAATGGAGGAGTTAAAAATAAGGTCCAAGATAGGCGTAAAGCAATGAGGGGAAAAGCATGTCCACCTACCTCATCTCTCCACCTACCAGCTCTTCAGCCTCTGGCCCCTGCCTAGTCCAGAAGGTCATGATTATACTAATTACATATGCAGTTACTCCAGAAGAGGTTGAATGTGGGATCGTGATAAGAATCAGCAGAAATCTTGGCCAAGTCAGTTGTGTTTTGAGGGACATGTAGAATACCAGGTTTAGATTTAGATTTAGAGAAAATCTATTCTAGGCACCAGACTTTAAAAGAACCAACACTGACCCTTTCTCTCCTGTATCACGCAAGCTAACAATCAACAAAGACAAAAACCAAAACAGTTTTTGGTTTGCCAAAGCTGCCCACAGGGAGCTTACATTTTGTCAGAGGAGACTATGTAAATGTCTAAACATGTAAAAGTATCTACAGAAACATTTTGCAGGTGATTGGTTTTTTTGGGGGGGAGCAGGGAGAGACAATTGCAGTTTGGGGGAGGTCTAGAAAGCTTCATAAAATGGTGACCTTTGAGCTGAGCTTTGGAGGAAATCTCACTCACTCTGAGCACAGCAGAAGAGGCAGCATGGAATAGCTGTTAGGGCACTTGCTAGCTGTAGATCCCATGTGGGACACCCTAGCTGTGTGAGCCTGGCCAAGCCCTTCATCTCTCTGTGCCTCAGGTGAGCTAGCTGGTCTCAGTGGGCTCTACAGTCTCTTCTGGTTCTGAGTCTAGGCTTTCATGATCTCCTGAAGTCCCTGGAGTGGTCACTGTTGCCATCTCAAGGCCAGGAATGGGTCCCAGGCACTGCTCTGAGTTGGTCTTAGGTGGTGGTGTCCTCCTCCTCCTCCTCCTCCCTAACATTTATATAGCACTTCAAACTTTCTAAAGTGCTTTAAGAATAATACCTCATTTTGTCCTCACAACAACCCCAGGAAGTAGGTGCTAATATTATTCCCACTTTTTGGATGAGGAAGCTGACACAGATGACAGTTCAGTGATTTGCCTCAGGGGCACAGAGCTAGTAAATATCTGAAACTGAATCTAAATTCACATCTTTTTGACTCAAAGGTAGAATATTTACCTTGAACTTCAGAGTGTCCCAAGCCTAGAAATAAAGCACAAACATTTTAGCCTAGCAAAGACAAATTTTTTGATTGTTTAAAAAAAAAGACCCCCCCATTAGTATTATATATATGTTATATATATATTTATATATTCCATTACCTTATACATTAGCAACATAACAAAATCTATTGTATACCAAATTTATAGCCAACTTTTAACCCACTAAAATGAAGGCTGTGTAACATATAAGGGAAATCCCAGAGAGAATCCATAATCTATTTTAATCATTGTTTCTCTCCTCTTTCCCAATCCCTTCTTTACAGGAGATGCTAAGGAGTAGCTATTATTATCATAATTATTAAAAATATGAGCTGTGGAGCATCCTCTGCTCTCCCTTGCTTTTCCCTGGCAGTGCTAATAGTGAGAGCTCTCTCTGCCTATAGGCAATGGCCACTGGCTGCACACAAGAAAGGTAAATCTCCATCTGGATTTGTGAACTGCAGATGTCTTTATGTATTTGACACAATGATAACATGGCTCCTTATTTTGTAGCTAAAAAGATTTGGGTAGTTATTTCTTACAAACTAACAAAATACATACCTACCTACAACTTTGACTTGAGATTTTTTTAAATGTTAAGAATAAAACACAAAACACCTTTGCTGGGCTTGAATGGACAAGCCCAAATATTATGGTTTTAACTATCAGAAATGCTGCCTTTACTGACAGGGAAGAAAAGAAAAAAAATTCTTTTTGTCCCCAACTCCAGGAATCCCTCTGCCACATGGTCTGAGGATAGAAATGGCTTTAGTGCTGGCTTAAAGGGAAATGGAAGGATATTTGAATTCTACCCACCAGCATGCTTCAATTTAGACTCTGATAATTTTGAGAAACGAGGTTTTCCTAAACACACTATCCTACTGGAGGTGCCAACTTCTAATTAGCATCAAAACATCTGTAACAATCATCCAGGCATACCTATCTTAGGCACGTGAAGAGAAAGTTTGTAATAATTTTACTTCAATTCTCCCTCCAGTCCATGTGTAGGGAAGCAAAGAAAAGGCTGGATCTTGGCATTTCAATGTTTACTTATATGCCCCTCAGACACTGGAACTACACTTTTTTAAAGTCAAGTTAACAAATCAACAAGCATATTTATTAAGTGCTTACTATGGGCTGGACCTGTGTTAAGCACTTGGGACAGAAAGACAAAAAACAGTCCTTGCTCTCAAGAAATTCACAGTGTAATGGGGGAAATTAGGGAGTACTATAATGTATATGAATTAAGAGTTTGGGAGTTCTCTACATTAGACAGATCAAGCAGAATATCACATTGGTCTAAATATAGGTTACTTCTCTCCCTTCCCAGCCTCTTCCTACTCTGGTTTGGATATGGAACCCAGATTTTGAACCTAGAGCATTTGCATATATCTTTTATTACTGGAGAGAATGGATATTCAAAGCTGGCTGTCTTTAAAAGGACAGAGCAGTCAACAGAGCTTAGGAGAGGAGTCACATCTTCATTCCTTCCTTGACACAAAAAGTTTCAGACTCTATTCTGGGAGAGACCCAATGAAGAGAGAGAACAAACTTTGGAAATCAGGGACATGATAGGGAACCAGCTTTCTCCTATATGTCTGCCTTCAAAAGTTTGTTCTGTCTTCATGGGTCTCTTGAAGAAAGTCTGTAACTGTTCTCTCAAAGCAGGGAAAAGAAAATATGTCCTCTCCAAATATCTCTGCCAACTTGGCCCCTCACAAAGGCACAAATCTTTGTCATCATTCTCTCCACCAGTGAAGAGAGTTTTAAGCAAATGTTCCAGGTTTGAAATCTGGGTTGTATAATAAAACACAGGTGTGGTTTATAATTTACACTTAGAAGGCCTTAAAATGGGAAAAGTTTTCCTGAGACCTGGTAGAATTTTGTGCCAGGTGTCTCTGAGCTACTGGGATGTGTGATGGAAGACACAGTTACTCTCCCTAAAAATTCTCTCTGCATATTTGCTGGCAGCTTGACCCCAGGCTCCTTCCCCACTTCTGGATTATTCAGGGATGCTACAGTGTCAGTGTGCCAAGTGGTAAAATTTCCAAAGTTTGGAACTAAGAACAACTTCATGCTTGTTAGTCTTTCAAAGTTACTCCACAGGTTTCTATCCAGTAGGTCAGCTTTTTTTTTCTGTAATGGAGTAATTATGAATAACCATCCCCCCCGCCCCCCCCCCCCCGTGTATATAAATGTATATTCCTTTCAGAGATAGTTCATTTTAGAGATGAGACCTATATTCAGACCAATACAGGTAAATTATAAAGTTCTAAATTACCTTCACAATTCACTTCATCATCTCCTCTAATGCAGTCCATTTCACCATTACACTGATATTTTTTTGGAATACAAACACCTGATTTACAAAGGAAACCTCCACTTCTGCACCCTGTAAAAAAGTATATATACATATATATGTATATATATACACACATATTATATATAACATATGTGTTATTGTATATAATATATTACATTTGTGTTATATATTTTATATATATGGAGAGAGCTGTCATTTCTTAAAACTGAAGAAAATAAAATCTTAAAGCGAATTTATACATTTTTTTTTTATCGGGGAAGCAAGTAACCTAAATATGAATATTGACTTTGTCACTAACAAACTGTGTAATAATAAACAGTTATTTAGTCTCTTTGGATATCAGGTTCTTATTCTGTAAAGTACAAGGGTTAGACTCTGTGTGTGTGTGTGTGTTTATATAGACACAGAAAGAGAGAGGGAGAGACAGAGGTGACTCTAGATTGATGGAGAGAAGGTACAGACTCTGGGCATGTGGGAAGGAGCTGGTACCTCAACATGGCCCCTGATTCTCAGCACTTGATCTTCTAGAGACTGAGAGAGTGTGAGATAGTTTAAGATCATTCTTACCCAAGCTGAGTTGGGATTTCATCTTAATTCTGTGTCATAGGCTCTTTTACTGTGTTTTATTGCTTAAAAAGCAATAAAAAAAAGCAAGGGTGGGGAACCTGTGGCTTTGAGGCCACATGTGGCCTTCTAGGTCCTTGGGTACAGCCTTTTTTTTTTTTAATCTTTTTTTGGTCTTTATTAATTTGTTCATTTACTTTGAGTTTACAAGATTCAGTTCCCCAGTTCTCTGAGTTTCAAGTTTTCTCCCCTTCCCTCCCCACCTCCCCTCCCATAGAGGCATACAATCAGATATAGGATCTGCAGATACTTTCACATTAGACATTGGTCAGGTTATAAAGAAGGATTGTATCGGATGGAATGAACAATTAGAAAGAGGAAACCAAAGCAAACAAGAAAAAGGAAGAGAGCACGTAGTTTGCTTCAATTGGGTGTAGCCTTTTGACTGAGTCTAAGTTTTACAGAACAAATTCCCAAACTAAGCCATATGACTTCCCTGATTAAATGCTTTCTTTGACAAATACATTTTCTTGCTAGCCATGATTGTATATTGTACAATGAAGCATTTGGTGGGAAGAAAGCTGAACTGACTGAGATTATTTAAGCTGTTAGCCTCCAGCTATGGGGTGGAACTATTTCCCCTGGAATGACTAGGGAAAGTGGCTTTTATACTAACTGTCCCCCCTAAAAAAGACTCTCACCCAAAGTCTAAAGATTTCTGATGTGTAATAGATATACTAAAAGTCCCAGCCCAACAGCCACCTTGAAATTGGAGAAGGATGGTGTGAACACCCAGCCAGGGGATATGGGATGATGGTGAATGTAATGGTAATGGGATCTGATGATCTTTCTTGCCCTTTAATAAGCCTAGGGAAATCTGAAGACCTTCTCTGCTTTGAAAATAAATTCTGTCTTCTAATAAGTTGGATGTAATCACATGGAGCCTGTGGTGGGAGGAGTTTGTTGAATGGTGGAGCAGAACCCACAGGAAGCTGTGAGTCAGAGCTAGATTAGATGGTTGGGAGGAAAGTATGTGTCCCAGGGAATCAGTCAGGCTGCAAGTAAATATTGATCTTATATTGATTTGTGCGAAGGCTCTGTGCTGTTATGGCTTACTAACTTCTCTGCTACTATGATGGAATTGGCTTACTGGCTGTGGGATTCAGTTTTCTGGCGTCAGAATAAATGTTTTGCTTCTCTTTCCTATATGGAGAGTCTGTTATATTTTGCAATTGAGTACCATGCAGGTATATTCATAGTGACTGTGGGCACTGTAAATATTGCATTGGCACTACAATGGACATTTCAGATCTGTCTAAAAATCCCTGTTACACACGGGCAACCTAATGTATGTCACACGGGCTGTCATACTCCTGTACCACTTCTATCTAGTGAGGTATGTTTTTCAAGTTAGATGTATTGTACCTTTACAACACAGTTCATCACTTTGGTCTCCACAATCATTGATGCCATCACAAGTTTTCTCCAGTGGAATGTACTTCCCATTGACACACTGGAATGATTTGTCATTGAGGGGGTCTGCCAAGTAAAAGTTAAGAAAAACTTACTTTAAAATTTAATTAACAAAATCCGGCCTCAGACACTTAACACTTACTAGCTATGTGACCTTGGGCAAGTCACTTAACCCCAATTGCCCTGCCTTTCTCTCTCCAAAAAGCAAAAAAAAAAAAAAAAAATCATTCACCTCAATGTGCCTAGATTTTCCCTTTATGTTTGGGAATAGAAATGGGATATATATATCAAGTGACAAAGTGAAAGGTGTAGGAATTTCAGTATAGTGTAGAAGCACAGGATTATAGATTATAAATACAGAGCTGGAAGGGACCTCAAAGCTCACATAGTTCTAGCTATTCAATTTACAGGTGAGGAAACTGAGGCCCAGAGTGATTAAGTGGCTTAATTTTAGTAAGGATCAGAACCATGAATTGAACATAGGATATCTGAATCCAAATACAGTCCTTTTTGTCCTATACCACATTACCTCCCAATAATATATTAAATGTCTTCTTCGGGGTCCTATTGAAACCCCACCTGGTAGATTGTTAAAAGAAGTTTCTACTTTCTGAGGCAGCATTTCTAGAATAAGACACTACTAGGCATACTGTTAGATGATGTTATATATTAACTCTTATCCTTTCCTTTATTAAAGGTCCCTCTTTTCCCTTTCATGTGACAACACAGATCTTCTCTCTGAGGATACCATTACTTCTGCTAGATCATCTGCTTGCCACAAAAATTCCAAAGCTTCTCCAAAACCTTGATTCTTTCTCTAAATTTTGCCTCCCTTAGGGGACTGAGCCTCAGCATAGTGAGAAGACACTGCCAACAGGCAGTTCACTGTATCAGGTAACCACATTAATTTGCAGTAGCAGAGTTGCTGAACTATTGTTTTCCTGTCCATAAGATTCTTTAAATCTCTTGGATATAGAATGAAAGGAAGTAGCTGGCCATTATGGTAATCCACCTGGGCTAATGATATGGTCCTTCAAAGACTTAAGTACCATCCCACCAGTAAAAAAAAAACTTAAGTTGGCATTTGTACAGTAACTGTAGGTTTCTGGGAATATCTTGGAAAAAAGAAGCTATGGGAACATTAAAGAATCATATTCATTACCCTAATTTCCTTCAAAGATGAGCTCAAATAGCACTTCATATGTGGGATTCGCATCTTCTGGTGCCCTTCTCTGCCAAAAAACATTACTTTCCAGATGTTTTTGTCTATATTTTTATACACATATGCATCTGTGTTGTCTTTCTCATGTAACAGTAGCATAGGTTCACAAAAGTACATAGGTTTGCAGAAGAAATAAAAAGCTATGTAGGTTTGCAAAATGCTTTCTGTGTTATTTTATCTTGCCATACCTTGACTTTTGTTCAGCTTCCTACATCATGTCTCTCCCCACTCCATTCCATCCTCCATTTAGCCATCAAATAGATTTTCCCAAAGTGTAAGTCTGACTGTTACCCCCCTATTCAATGAACTCTAATGGCTCCCTCCAGGATCAAATATAAAATCTTCTGTTTGACTTTTCACAATCTAACCCCTTCTTAAGCTGGTCTTTTACTTCACTTTCTTCCACATCTCTATGATCCAGTGACTCGGGCCTCTTTGCTCTTTCTCACACACAATTCCTGCCTCCTAAGCTTTTTTCCTGTCTGTCCCCCATACCTGGAACTCTCTTCCTTATTATCTCTACCTTCTGGCTTCCCTGGCTCCCTTCAAGTCCTAGCTCAAGTCTCACCTTCTGCAAAAAAGGCTTTCCCAGGCCTCCTTAATCTTAGTGCCTTCCCCCTAGGATAGCTAGGTGGGTGTCAGAGTGCACGGAGACCCAGGCCTGAAGCCAGGAAGACTCAACTTCCTGAATTCATATCTGGCCTCAGACACTTACTAACTGTGTGACCCAGGGCAAGTCACTTAATCCTGTTTGCCTCATATATAAAATGAGCTGGAGAAGGAAATGGCAAACCACTCCAGTGACTGCCAACCTCCCCCTCCCCCCCCAAACAGTCTCATGAAGAGCTGGACACAACTGAAAGATTAAATAACATCATCCCCCCATTAGCATGTGAGCTCCTTGAGGGTAGAGCTGTTTTTGTCTCTCTTTGTATCTTTTGCAGTTAGCACAATGCCTGGCATACAGTAGGAGAACAGAAATTGTTGGTTGAATGGCTGACTAATTTATGTAAGCTCTTTGGGAACAGCAACTGTTTGATTTTCTTTGTATATACAGGAGCAGGACAGTCCTAGGCCCATAGTAGTAAGTGTATAAATTCTTCTTGATTGATTAACTTCTGAAATGCAGAGGTTATTCCAATTATTATCTCATTTGACCCTCAAAACAACACAAAGAGGTGGGTGCCCATTTTATATCCATTTTACAAATGAGATGAACAGAGTTTAAGTGATTTGCCCAGGGTCACATTGCTAGTAAGTGTCTGAGGCTCAAGACCCAGACTCTGTCCACTGAACTACCTAGCTGCTCTTAAAGCAAGGGCTAGGGGTAAAGTATGATAAGGGGAATATTAAGCAAATGTTCTACCAACCTGCTTCTTGTGTATGACACACCACACCAGCCAAATCCTTGCTATTAGCCTTTCTTTTTGTTAAAACACATTCTGCCAAAGTGGTCTCCAGTCCTCTACAATTTGCTTGCAAACAGTCAGTGATCCTGACATCAACATCATCAGGGAAATGAAATGTTTTCTTATGATCAACAGCTCCTCTGAGGGGATTCAAACAAGTAAATTAGTAAATATAATAAGTTAAAAAAAAGAATAACTAAAACTGGAAAAGGTAGCTTCCTAACTCTGCATAAATTAATCCAATTAATTAATTAAACTATTATTTTTTGAACTGTCTCCATGATTGAGTGACATTGATTTTCATTACATAAGATTAAGAACAAGAATCACTTTTGCCAATTCCCAGAAGAGCTACACAGTATAGGAAAAAGAACTATGGTCTTGTAATATTAGAATTCAAGTTCTACATTTTATAAAAATCACTTAATTTCTTTTGTAAAATAAAGATATGAATACCTGCTTTGCCTACTTCACAAAGGTGTTAAGAGGATCAAATGAAAGTTTATGTATACATGTATATACACATACATATATATGGAAGCATTTTGAAAATTGTAAGATGTAAAAAGTATGATTCTTCCCTATTCTATGGTAATTGAGTTAAAATCTAAGGGTGAACTGTTTTATGAAAATAAATTTGGCTTTCTTTAATTTTCATTTCATTGAATTCTCTTCCTCCATCTCCTTCAGTCATTGAAAAAGTAAAAGAATGAAACAAAAACCTGTAACAAATATGTATAGTCAAGCAAAACAAATTGCTGAATTAGCCATGTCCAAAAAAAAAGGACTTCAATCTTCACTCTGAGTCTATTGTATGTTTCATCATGGAACCTCCATAACTGCAGAAGGTTATTGTGTTGGTCAGAGCTAGAAGTGAAGTACTTTGGTCAATCAAGGCTTCATGAAACCTAAGGAGTTCACAGATAGACTTCAGGAGACCCATGAACTTGGATGGGAAAAAATTTCATCTTTACTTTCGAAAAACTCTAACAGAACTTCAGCATTTCCTCCAATGATGAATGTAAGCAATAAACACTGTTCTAAGGTTCTGTTGGCTTTATCAGACTGCCAAAGGGGTCCATGACACACAAAAAAGGTTAAGAACTTTACTATATTCAGTGGCTTTCTTTTTCCCTCATAGAATTCATAGGAAGACTCTCCTATCCGCAGATGGCCTTGAAGTGGCAAAATGGTTAGATGTCTGTTTTAAAATATCAACCACCTTACGACCATGACACTTCATTTAAACCATTATAGCTTCACTTCTTGTGAATTCTGAGGAATTTTTAGTTTTCCATCTCCTATTTTTAAGCTTAAATACCCCTGGGAGGGATTCTGTTTTAAGGGCTTAATAGCAAATATCTTAATTATCAGATAACCAAGGTGCCAGGACATGGAACTATCTCTCCATCAGCTGCAAGGAAATTGAAGATCTAGCTGGATTTCTTATTGTGGATCCTATTGCTTTGTATTTTCTTCTATCTGCTTTGGGGTGTGGTGGAGATGTGCTAGCTTTTGAATAAAGGCAGCTATGATTTTAATCAAAGGCAGAAAGCCCACGTTAAAGAAATTTAACCTCCCTGAGAAGCCCCCAGACTCAGAATGGAAAAAAGGCATTATAAGTAGCCAGTTTGCTGTAACAGTTAACCATGAAGTTTAGTCACAATATAGCCAAGATACTTTCGACAAAGTAAGTCAAGAGATCAGGCACCAGACTTGAGAAAAGTATGGAGGTAAGGGCTACTATGAAGCGCCCATTATTGAAGAGAAAGTGAAAGGGCTAGAGCAACCTTCCCTCTATTCTCCACATTATCACAGAGAACAAAGTATTTTAACACCTTCTTCCCTAACCCCTCAGCTGAAACTTGCCGGTTGGCTCCCCGGTGGGGTTTTGACTCCTCTTGGGTTCATGGTACACTATAGATCTGTACTCTTAAAATTATAGCTCATAGACTTCCACAGGAATGTTTACCTTTCACAGTCATTCAAAAGCCACAAATAGCTCAAGGCAAAGGCATTTACTGAAATGGCACTGTGAGAACAATAGTTACAAAACATTCCCTCTAGGCTTGGGGTGTGCTCTCCCATAGCTACCTATGAGGGAGAACACAAATACAGTAAACTAGTGATAGGTGCACACACCGGAAACTTGGGGCTAAGGGGAGTCAAAGCTCTGGGCCTATAAAACCCTCATGTTCTTTTTCCTCATGGGGTGCTCTCTGGCTGCTTTCCCAGGGTGCAACATCTCTGATGGGTCTGATGCTCTGCCAGGTTCCTTAGGCCTGGCATAGCTCAGCTCAATTCTTCAACTAGACTCCCTTCTTGACTGCGAGAGTCCTCTTCAGAGCCGTCTTTTGTCTTGGCTGCCAAGGCCTTGCTCCTTACCGCATACAGTGTCTCCTACTAAGCCATTATCTCTATTGCAAGCTACCCTTACTAACTGGAGGAAGAAGAAGACAAATTCTGCTCTAGGTCTCTATTCTTCTAAAGCTGAGACTCACTTCCAGAGCTCATTCCTCAAAGCTGTCACCAGTTTCAACTGGCTCCCTAGATAGTGTGTCTTGCTTTTTAAAGACTACCAGAGGGGTGGCCGAGCCTATTCCCAAACCATGGCTAGAAGCCCAATAATTCTATCAAGTTTGATGGGAGAACTTCTTCATATTTTGTAAAGAGGTAACAAAGCATATCCACTTCTTTCTACTTAGTTAAGAACTTCACACTTTATTGTTTCCTTTTCCTCCCCCTTGCATTCTCTAACTTCATCCGCTGGGCCAGGAGGTAAATCAGTTGATGAGGGGCCTCCTAATCATCCACCCGGAATCCACAAATAGACCATCTGATTGAAAGAGAAAACAAAGCAGAAAAGGGATGTGAAGGGGAATCCTAACCTGTGTGAGAAGATTGGAAAATAGAAGAATGTGATTCAAATGAGAAAAAAAGCCATTTAGACTATTAGATAATAGCTATGAAACTCTTCTTATAGGAGGAGGCAGTTAGGTGGTACAGTGGATAGCAGGTCTGGAGTCAAGAAGACCTGAATTCAAACTTGGCCTCAGACTGGGTGATCCTGGGCAAGTCATTTAACCTCTGCCTTTCTCAGTTTTTTCATCTGTGAAATGGGGATAATAATAGAACCTATCTCCTAGGATTGTTGTGAGAATAAAATGGGATAATATTTGTAAAGTGCTTTGCAAATCTTAAAGTGCTATATAAACATTAGCTATTATTATTTTATTAAATAGGACAAATTAGAGAAAAGGAAGGAAATCTGACCACAAAGGTAACACTGAGACATGGTGGGATAGGACTTATATGACTGTAACAAGTGCTTGGAGAATATGCTTCATTTAGAAGGAACATAACAGACATGTTGGAGAAGCACTGCATATTATGAAAACACACACACACACACACACACACACACACACTCTCATGTAAGGAAATCCAGGAACCAAGGGGAGTAACATGATGGAAAGCATTTTGGCGGACATCAACTGAGGGAGAGACAAAAGTAATATCACCATCAGAGTATACCACAGATTTCCTAGACAGGAGAAAAAAAATAGACAAGGAGTCAGAGAAATAGCCTAAGTGTGGAAGAGAAGGACATTAATTATAATGGTGAATGACTTCAACTATGTGGGTATTGTTGACATTCTCTCTACCCTACAAGCAGAGATGTTTATTAAATTATCTACTGCCTTAATGACAACTTTGAAAAGACAAGGAGGTAGCAAGGAAGAACTGTTATTCTGAATCTGATCCTGAGTGATGAGGAAGACCTGGGCTCTATGACAATGACAGGAACTTTGGGGACAGGTGAGCATTCCACCATAGAGAGAGTTCATGGTAGGGTAAGGAAAGTTGCTCTAGATTTGGGGAAAGTACATATTAAAGTGTTCATAAAATATTAAGATTCGGTGCCCTGATCATAAGCAGGGGATATTTGTCCAAAAGGGATGAGAAGTTTTTGAGACTGAAATTTTGAAGATTCAAACAAAAATGATTTTCATGAGGAGAATAAGGAATTGCCTAAGAAGATAAATGTGTCTGTACCAGGAACTCCTTGTCCAAATCAGATTCTTAAAGATGTTTATAGACTATGGAAGATAACTGAGAAGGAATACAAATGAGGAACCATTGTCCTATAAAAACAGTTTCAGGATCGTTAAAGCTCAAAATTACCCGAGGTTGGCAATGAATGCTAAGGGCAAGAAAAAGGGGTTATTTAGTTAAGCTGAGGCTAAGAAGAAAATCAAAGAAGAGATAAGACATTGTTCAGGGCAGAAGGGGTGACCACAAATGGTAGGGAGAGGTGGAAATACTCCTATTTTGCTTCTGTTTTTTCTTCTAAGAAGAATGATCTGGGCCTGGGAAGAACAGGACAGACATAATTAATAGGAAGTTGAAACAAAAGATAAGTAATTATATAGTAAAAGAGCACCTAACTGACCTCAATGAATTTAAGTCACAGGAACATAGCTTTAGAGCTGGAAGCAGACTCATAATATTCTCCCACTAAGTCTTACACATGTCTCATATCCCAGTAATAAACTACAAAGTCTATAAGCTCAGACACGATGTCTTCTCTAAACTTTCTATCTTCTCTAGGACCTAACGTAGTGGCACACTAGAACCAAGAAAAGATACACAGGAAGTGTTTGATGGGTTTGTTGAATTGAAGGGCAGGTGAGAAGCTTCATCTGTGGCCAGAGTTGAAAAGAAATGAGAGTGATCTGGCAAGGGAGGGAGAAAGAAAGGAAGACAAGGAAGACAATGAAGGACAACTGGAAACAAAGAAGCTTTGATTATACTGGTGGTCCTGGGCCTCTAGTGCTTTAGCATTTGTCTGATAATTTTTTATGCAAGTTTGATTTCTCCAGTTCCATGGTTTCATAGATTTAGAACTAGAAGGGGCTGTAGGGGCCATCTAACATGATTTTCTCATTTTATAGATGAAGAAATTGAGAGACCTGGAGACTTTTAAGTGACTTGTCTAATTGTTGTTGGTTGATCGTTTCAGTCCCATATAACTCTTCATGACCCTATTTGAAGTTTTCTTGGCAAAGAGACTGGAGTGATTTGCCATTTCTTCCTCCAGCTCTTTTTACAGATGAGGAAACGGAGGCAAACAGGGTAAACTGATTGTAAATGTCTGAGGGCAGATCTGAATTCATGAAGATGAGTCTTCCCGATTCCAAGCCCAAGGCTCTGTCCACTGCATCACCTAGCTGCTGACTTGTCTAATACATGAAGGTAGTAAGTGGCAGAGACAGTATTTGAACTCAGGTCCTCTGATTCTACCTCTTGCATATTTTCTTAACAGAGGAAAGCATGCAGAGTATCATTTGATACCTTATATCATCCTCTGAAATGACAGTGAATGAAGAAGTAGTCATTAAGTGATTACTTTAGAGAATGTTCTATAAAAATAGAAAGCGAGATAGCCTCTGTTCTCACAAAGCTCATATTGTAAGAGCAGGCGATAACAGACACGGGAGGTTTTAGCTCTGTATCAGATGGTAACTTATCTCCTCCAATGGCAATTCCAGGAATAAAACCATATTCATTCCTGATGTTTATGATGGGAGCTTGGCACATGCCTAAACCACATCAATGGCATTACTTACATGAGAAATGCTGAGGGAGCTGCTTTTGGGAGGCAGGATAACTGTATATGTGTCAACGCTGTGCCCTGGCCTACCTCGTGGCCCAGAGGGCTTTTCTTGAATTCATGTCTGAAGGGGTAAGTCTCCTTCACTCACAACAGGTGGTATCATGGCAAGTGAGAGATATCTGAGGGTCAACTCCTCACCCATGTGGGAGCCATGTACAAACAGTATTAGGGTTTTGTCCTTTTCTGTTCTAGGTGCAGGGAATGGAGTCTCCAACTCAAGAGCTCAAACCATGAAGATCTAGGGGCTGGGGATCCAAGTAACAAGACCAGGCACAGTAGCTAGCCTAGCAATGAAGCCCTAAGGAGCAAAGGTCCAGAAGGCTAGCCTAGTGGAGTTCTGGACTTGAATTCAGTGGGACTAATGCTATATAGAAACTGAGTCAAGCTTTGAGCCTAATCCCTCTTCTCTTCCAGAGATTGAGGTGCTTTGGGGCGGGGGAATCACACCCCCTAAGATGTTGGGGGAAATATTTACATTTTTATTCTTATTACATCATTCAAGCAAATATCCTTTGTAAAAGTTAATACAATGTAAAGTGGTTAAATGGAAGGAGATGCTAATCACTGGGGCCCTAAAATTGGGGGAACAAAATAGGTGGGTGATCCAGTCAATGGCAGAGGATAAAGACCCTCCAACTCCTTCAGGATACCGCAGAGTCCTTGAGGAGGGGATGGGAGAGGATGTCAAAAATATAACAGACATGGCCCTTGTCAAGTGAGGCCAAAGGAACTCCTGTTACCTGTGCCAAGGACTGTGGTGGCTAGAACTTTCTTTGCTAGGGCTTCAATAGGTGTGGCTGCTGGGGAGGCTGGGCACCTGAAAGAATCTGCCAGATCATATCTTCAGACTGATGAAGTCTGATGGATGATGGCTAGGATGGAGGTTGGGTGGAAGGTGGGATGGAAACTGGATCAGTGGCCTGGGGGTGGAGCTGCTATACCTGAGGCTCCTGGGCCCAAGGTTCTGGCCACTCTCCATAGGAGTCTGAGTGGAGGAGGTGTTGTAAAAGGTAGAGGGAGAGATTCAGCTTGCTTGGCACCTTTGCCTCCTATCTGTCCCCAAGGCTACCTTACTGCACCAGCTGGGCCAGCTTATCTACCTAGTGAGTAGCAGTTGGGGGGCATTCTCCCCCTGAATTATGGCTGTTGGAGCTGGTCTGGAAATAAGGTGAGTGGGCTGGGGGTTGTTGCTATTCCTAGGCTATCTCCATCCAGGTCTGAGGATATATGGTGATTGAGGTGGTGGCTGTGGTTTGACTTACTTGGGAGAATGTGAATGAGAAAAATGTGAAAGTAGTTGGAAAAAGTATCAATAAGCTTGTAAATCACATGGATGAGTTATCTGGATGGGTTCCCAGGTTTAGAGGAAGAAAGAAAGGTTGGAGAAAAACCATTCTTTTGTTTAAACAAGCAAAATCTTAAAAGGTCAATGAGTTTTCGCAACTGCTATGCAAAATACCACATAAGGTTTGTGCCCACAATTAGACAATTAGTAACCACACAGATGGAGCCATAAACTCAAACTGGAAAAAAATAACTCTATAACTTTTTAGAAGCACTTACCCTTTATACCCACGATATAAGCAGGCCACATTTGCTTCAGTTATGTTCCAATTTTCTTTACATATGAATGCTGTGGTATTCCCAAGTTTTACTTCAACAAGTCCCTCTGATTCTCTATCTCCATATTTCAAAGAAAGATCAAATTGGCCTAAAATAGAAACCAATTCAATTAGTAATGCCCTTGAGGTGAATTGAATCTTCTAGTTTACTTGCTGGGGTGGTAGAGTGGATGAGGAATTGCTCCCTTGCTCAGCTAGGCTGACATTCTTCCCAGCTGTCGCATGGCTCCTCATCAAACTTGGCTTCTACTTCCATTAATTCTAGGCCTAGAATTGTCAGTGTTACCTCCAATGTTCTCCTGATTGCCCAGGGGCTCCCATTTCAAGATGCTTCTGCACCTTAGATCAGGAAAGAAGAAACCCAACAGGTGCAAAAGCATGATGTATTTATGGACACATGGCAGCTGGCTTCTAACCCACCCAGAAGACTACAGTTTTTTGCAATTCTTCCTCCTCAACTGAAAGCATGCAGGGAAGAGACCTAGAGATAGCCCTCCATAAACTTTGTATGCCCTATAGCCAACAAAAATAATTTTCATCATCACACTGTAAACCACCAGAAAACTGTCAGATGATACCTATAAATCCTTGTGGGGTTTGGGGGGGGGGGAGGATGTATGCATAGAGGTAGGCCCACCAAGTTCCAAATGGGTTGGAATTACTCAGAGCACATAAAATAAGCCCTAAGGACTTGTACCTTACTTATTTCATATGAAATATTTGGAACTTAACCTACCAAGTGTACCAAGATACAGACACGTTATATAAATACAACTTCGAAATATTTTTTGTAGAAATAAAACCAGACTTAAATAATTAGAGAACTATTCAGTGTTCATGGATAGATTATACCAATAAAATAAAAATGAAAATGTTATCTAAATCAATCTACTGATTTAGTGTTATATTAATAAATTACCAAGGAATTACTCAGAGAACTTGACAAAATAACAACAAAATTCATTTGAAGGAACAAAACGCCAAAAATTTAAAAGAAAAATAAAAAAGGAGCTCTAGCATTATGGGATTTCAAATGATAATATCATAAAATAGTAACTATGAAAATGTTTAGTATTATTTTTAAAAACTGAAAAGTTAATAACTGGGACAAAACTAGAAGTGAATAACTACAATGGAGCACTATTTACTTATTCCTTTAATAAGCTGAATAAGACAAACTACTATGGGAATGACTTTCTATTTACAAGAACTGCTGGGAACACTGGAAAACAGGAGAAAACAATTTTCTATTTATTTTTATATACTATATATACTACATTAGTAAATACTACACAAAATATTACAGGAGAATTGAAGGAGATACCTTTCACTGTTATGTTTACTAAGAGGATTCACAATCATACAAGGAATAGAGGAGAAAAAAAGGCAAAACTGACAATTTCATTCATATAAAATAAAAAAAGTTTGCATGAACAAAATCAGTGCTTCTGAAGTCAGAAGACAAGCTAACTTTGCAGGCCTACCTCTATCACTGCCTCAAGTATCTCTATCTATGCATCTAAGAGGCTTAGAGAATCAACACAAATTTATAAGAATAAGAGGCAAAGTGAAAGGAAAGTGATTAAAAGGAAAAGTGATTAAAAATGTAAACATGTTTTTTTTTTTACAAAATGAATGCAACCTGTCAATATACACATAAAAATGTTCCAAATCACTAATAATAAATTAAAATAAACTTGAGGTATCACCTTTCACCTAATAAATAGGTAAAGATGATAGAACATAGAACAGTGGCAAACTGATACACCGTTGGTGGCACTGTGGAAGAGTCTAACCATTTTGCAACATAATTTAGAATGATACAATAAAAGTTCCTAAATCCTTCATACTCCTAGATCCAGAAACACTACCAAACTATGCCTGAAGGAGGTCAACTACAGAAAGAAATGTCTAACATATACCAAAATATCCACAGAAGCAATTTTAATACTAATTAAAGAGAAACAAACAAAATGTAAGCACAGTAGGTGACCACTGATTGTGAAATGACTGAAAAAATAATGCAACATGACTGTAATGGAATATAATTTCATGTCACAGAATATTATTAAGACAACTATGAAGAATTCAGAGGCACAGGAAGACTTGTATGAATTCAAATAGAGTGGGAAAAAAAGCAAAATACAATATACATACAATCACATAAAAGAAAACAACATTACAAGATTTAAGGTTCTAATCAATACAATGTTTGATTGTGACTTCAGAAGAATGATAATAAAGCATGCCTCCCACTAAACATCAGAAAGGTAAAGGAAAGAAGGAGATATATATATTTTCTTTTTTTTCCAAATGCTTTATTAACTTCTGGTTTACATTATTCATTTCCATCAGATTTTGAGTTACAGTTTTTTCCCCATCTTTTCCCTACCCCCCACCCCAGAAAGCAGTCCCACAGGATATTCCCCTCACCCCATCTGCTCTCTCCCATATCTTCTCCCATACCTCCTTTGACTTTTTCAGTAGGGCAAGGTGAATCTCTGTGCCCTAATGCCTGTATATCATTTCCCAATTATATGTAAAATAGTATTAATAATAGTATTTATATATTTTTAAACATTTGATTTTAAAACTTTGAATTCCAGATTCATTCCCTTCTTCCGTTGTCACCCACCCATACTGGGAAGATAAACAATTCAGTATATGTTGTACACATGTAGCTATGCAAAACATTCCCATAGTAGATATATTGTTAAAGACTGACTATATTTCCCTCCCTCCTATCCCACCTCCCACTTGGTCTATTCCCTACTTTGATCCTGTCTCTTTTCACAAGTGGGTGCTCCCAACTTCCCTCCCCCCCTTCCCTCCCACTCTCCCTTCCATCATCCCCCCTCTCATCCCCTTCCCCCCTATTCTCCTGTAGGGTGAGATATCCTAACTTAGTATGTATGTCATTCTCTATAAGGTTTTGCCTTTCTGCCTTCCTGTTCTTCCCCTCCCTTGTAACCATTTTCCCCTGCCTCTTCTATATGAGATAGTTTACCCCATTCTGTCTCTTCCCATCTTCTCTTGTTATATTCCTTTCTCACCTCCTAATTTTACCTTTTAAGTATCATCCCTTCCTATTAAATTTGATCTGTGCCCTCTATCTATGTATACCTGTAAATATATATATATATATATATATTCACATATGTATTCATATGCCCATATACCCTTCTTCAATTATTTTCATACTGAGAAAAGTTTCATCAGTTACAGTTATCATTTTTCCATGTAGGAATGTAAATAGTTCAACTTTGAAAAGTTCCTTATGATTGCTTTTCCCTGTTTACCTTCTCAAGCATCTCTTGCGTCTTGTATCTGAATGTCAAATTTCCTATTCAACTCTGGTTTTTTCATCAAGAATGCTTGAAAGTCCTCTATTCCACTGAATGACCAAATTTTCCCCTGAAACAAGATACTCAGTTTTGCTAGGTGATTCTTGGTTTTAATCCCAGCTCCTTTGCCCTCTGGAATGTCATATTCCAAGCCCTTCCATCCCTCAGTGTAAAAGCTGCCAGATCCTGTGCTATCCTGATGGCATTTCCACAGTATTCAAATTGTTTCTTCCTGGCTGCTTGTAATATTTTCTCCTTTATGTGAGAATTCTGGAACCTGGCTATAATATTCCTAGGAGTTTTCTTTTTGGGATCATTGTCAGAGGTGATAGGTGGATTCTTTCAACCTCTATTTTGCCCTCTGGTTCTAAAACAGGGCAATTTTCCTTGAGAATTTCTTGAAGGATGGTTTCTAGGTTCTTTCTTTGATCATGGTTTTCATGTAGTCCAGTAATTTTTAAATTATCTCTCTTGGATCTATTTTCCAGGTCAGTGGTTCTTCCCATAAGATATTGCACATTACCTTCTGTTCTTTCATTTGTTTGGATCTGCTTAACAGCATCTTGATTTCTCATAAAGTCACTAGCTTCCATTTGCTCTAATCTAATTCTGAAGGAATGATTCTCCTAACGAGCTTTTAAGATTCTTTATCCATCTGGCAAATTCAGCTTTTTAAGGCATTCTTCTCCTCATTGCCTTTTTTTTTTTTTAAAGCAATTGGGGTTAAGTAACTTGCTCAAGGTTACACGGCTAGTCATTATTTATGCGTGGATGCTCATTTTCTGAGGCCGGATCTGATCTCGGGTCATCCCAACTCCAAGGCCAGCGTTCTTACTCATTGCGCCACCTAGCTGCCCCTTTAGGGCAATTGGGGTTAAGTAACTTGCCCAAGGTTACATGGCTAGGTTTTTGTTTGTGTGGATTAAGTGTTGGAGGCCGGCTCCGAACTCAGGTCCTTCTGACTCCAGGGCCGGCACTCTATTCACTGCGCCACCTAGCTGCCCCTTCCTCATTGCCTTTTTGAGCCTCTATTGCCATTTGAGTTAGTCTATTTTTTAAGGTGTTATTTTCCTCACTCAGGCTGTTGACTCTCATTTCATACTTTTCTTGCATCTTTTTCATTTATCTTCCCAATTTTTCCTCCACTTCTCTTATCTGCTTCTTAAGGTCCTCTATGGCCTATAACCTGCTCATATTTTCATTTGGGGCTTTTGGTGCAGGAGTTCTGACCTCCCAGTCCTCCTCCTGTTCCATGATTCCATCCTCTTTGCCCCCAAAATAGGAATCTAATATTTATTTTTTTCTGTTTATTTTGTTTCCTTTGCCTGGACATGTTGCCACTCAATTACTTGACTTTTGGGCTTGTTGCCACAGTAGGACTCTGCCACCAGTCAGGGGAGCTTCTGTCCCAAACACTGGGGTTTTCTCAGCTGCTGGAGGTATTAGTTGGGTGCCCTCTCTGAAGCCTCCACATGCTCTGGCAAGCTGGTCCCACACCCTAAGACCTCCACCCCAAACCGCAATCCAGATCCAGGAAGGTTAAAGCAAGAGCGATCACTCCCCACCCCAGGCAGATTGCCAGATTCCCCTACAGTTTGCAGGCCAGGAACTGAAGCTGCAACATGGCAGCTGAGCTGCAGCTAATCAGTGGCTTCTCACCCCCAAGGAAAGAGGCCAAAGCACTCTCCCAACTAGTCCCAAAGTCCACAGGGCACTGACCTCTCACTTTGTCTTTGGCATATATGTGTTGGTAATTCTGGAAACGCCATAGCTGCTGGTGTTCTGGAGTCCCTCCAGCTGGCTGCTGATCCAGCTGCCCTGGGGCTAAAACCTCTGACTCACACACCTGGGCTCAACTCCCAGTGTGTGGTGCTGGCTGCTCCCTGCTGGGCTACCAGGCTGTCCTCAGTGGGAGGTTAGCCTCTCTGTGTCATTTTGTGGGTTCTGTAGCTCCAGAGGTTGTTCAGAGTCCCCTTTTACATAAATTTAAAGTGGTGTGAGCCGGAGCACTGTGGAAGTGCTGTTTCTATTCTGCCATCTTGACTCCACCCCTGAGATATATATTTTCTTATGTGTAAATTTATGTTGCTTGATTATACTTATTTGTGACGAAGTTGTATGTGGTGGTGGAGAGGGTAAATAGTGAGAGTGATGCAAAAAAAAAGAAAGAAAAGCACATTACTGAAACATTTAAAAATACACAGAAGTTCAGAAGGGAACAAAGAGAAGCAAGATAGTGTTGGTACTATGATGTTAAATTTAATACACACTTAAAAAAACACAGCAGAGTAGTGGAAGGGAAAATGAGTCTGCAGAAAGTGTGGCATGAAACTCAACTACTAGATTATTCAAAGGGCATTTATAAGAAAAACTGGAAGGAAAACAACAAACAGAAGAAAAATGGAATAGAGTCACCAGTTTTTCTATTACAACTATTTGCAGTATTGATGACAGTAGAATCACCACACTTAGACTCTAATTGAAGCCTGGCTCTAAAGAGGATAAACATGAGAAAAACAGCTAGGGTAGATGAAACATATGGGGGAAGAAACCTATAGTCCCAGCAACATAATTTGAAATGTGGAGGGTTAGATTCTCAAATAAGATCTAAATTACCCAGTATATAATATAAAATATAAACCATTCCCATCATTTGGGGAATGACTGAATGAATTATGGCATATATAAATGTAATGGAATATTACTGTACTCTAACGAATGATAAAAAAGGTTAGAGAAATCTGGGAAGATTTATATGAACTGATATAAAGAAAAGTGTACAGACTAAGACCACTTTTCTAATGATGGCAACATTGTAAAGGAAAACAGGAATTCTGATCAATGTAGTTGGTCATTACATTACATTATATTACAGCTCTGGAAAATTGATGATAAAGCATGCCTCCCATTTCTTATTGAAGAGGTAATGGACTGTGGGTGAAAAATAAGACATTTATAGACATGATTGTTATGACATATTTATTTTGCTTGACTATACTTTTATTACAAGGCAGAGCTTTTTTGGGGGGGAGTAAATAATTGGAGGGAGGAGAATAGAGAGATAGTCATATTAATGGGAAAAAAGAGAAGAGAAAATAAGAGTTAATGAATCATTTTTAAAAATTAAGAGATCAGAGTGGGGTTCAAAGTGGGCACCTAGACAAGCAGAACAATGTTGGTACCATATTGATAAACTCAATGTATTATCAGATGTAAAAGATGTTTGTAGAAGACCCATGTTTTCATTTACAAACCCTCTGTCCTTCTCTTTTTAAGGACATTTTCATGTTTGTTGATCATTTTCTAGTTCATAATAAAATCTTTTTTAAAATGTAAACTTCTACCTGTGTGACTTGAAATAAGTCACTTAACATCCTTAGGCCTCTGTTTCCTCTTCTATAAAATGAGGGTCTTGGATTAGATGGATTGGATATCTTGGATTAGATACTGAAGTCTCTTCCCTTCTAGATTTATGATTCTGTGCTCCTTTAGGGCAGAGACTGTTTTTGTCTTTGTATCCTCAGCACTTAGAAGAATAGTAGGTGCTTAAAAATTGACTGTTGAATTGAAGTGAATTGCTATTTCCAAGAGAGAAGTAGGCCTAGACCAAGCATTAAGGCATAAAAGACTTACAAATGAATGCAAAAAAGCAGAAATATTAAAAACAGCCACAATATAATAAAAGTTATAATCAACAAAGGGCCTCTGAAGAAAGGATTCAAACTTAAATAAAATAATTTAACCCTAAAGAATTGGTAGAATAAAGAACAAATCACAGAAACAACAGAGCATTTCAACAATGAAATTTAAACAATTTCAAAATGACAATATGCTACAAAACAGAATTTATCAAAAATTTTTCATATGGCCTAAGAAGTAGAAACGTTGATCAGTAGTACAAATTAGGTTAATAATGGACATAGCACCATCGTGCCCATTAAGGCCAAGGATTCCAACTACTGGGATAATGGCTGACTCTCTGACAAAGTCTGATAGGAAAGCTGGAAATTAAGCTGGCAAAAATTTAAAGAAACATGTCATACCATGAAAAAGATAACTTTAATTAGGCCCCTATGCTCAAATCAATAATAATAAGTTTTATGTAATTCCACAGGGATAAATAATAAGTTTGATGTAATTCCACAGGTAAATGCCTGACATGAGAAGGGACTCATCTTATGACTTCTTAGCAAAGATGAACCTTGCCTTGTCCATCCTGTGACTACCCATGTTGATGCATCATTTCTGGCCCTGCTGGAGGGTCAAAATCAAGGCCTATCAATCAATAAAACTCTAATTTTTATTTTGTTTCTTCTGTATCTCTAGTTATGAAACATTAATATTAAGGCCCTTCCTCAGATCGTGAGGAAGCTCTGAAGTCCACTTCATTAGAGGGTGCCATGGACCCTTTAATAAAGTGTTATTGGCTTAGAGCTCTGTCTCAGGGGTTTTTCTTGCAGACTGGACAATTCTGGATGCCACAACTATATTCTATGATAAGTTCTGAATTGACACAAGATATAAAAGTTTATGATGTAAACAAATTAGAGGCTCAAGCGCTATGGCCCAGAATGCAATTTGCATATCCTAGAACTGATGGAAACTTTCTACTGGGTATCCCACAAGCCATATTCTTGGGTTCCAGGTGGATATTCTAGGATATCTGGGCCCACAATGTCAAGGGCATAGCTGAGCAAAGAGGACTGAAGTAACACCCAAGACAGTAGACGTTTTATGTGACACTAATGCCCTTCATAGAAGCTTGGTATTTCTTCTCTTGGTACTTTGCTATCCTTACTTTGTGCAAACATTTTCTAATGCTGGCTTTGGACTTGCCACCTTGGACTATGACTATCAACTTTCTGTTTAACCTGCTGGTCCTCCCTGAACTCACAGCTTTGACCTCAGGACATTTTATTTGATATTTATGAGCATTCCCCTTTCCCTCCACTTCTGTTTCACAGTCTGCTAATTGCCTTATACCCAGGTACCATTCCCTTATTCTAGGGGAGAGGGAGGAGGAGGTCCAGCAGACCATTTTTCTTTTGAATACTGGAGTTTTCCTACCTTGACCATGACAAGTTCCATTATTTAAAAACTTTGTTTTCTGAGAAATGCATTCATGACTCTTCAGTTGACAATAATTATTATAGGTTCTTCCAGTAGTTGAACACACCGACATAACAGCCTTTGGACATTGATAAGGAAGTTTGCAGATACAGCTCCCTTCAACACATTTTTCCCATGGGTGGCAGAAGACTTTTTCACAGGATTGATGTGTGTATTTTTCTTTTAAGCATTCTTCATCTAGAAGATCCTCTTGAACTAGTGATAGAGTCTATAAAACACAGATAAGTATGAAGTTAGTGTCATAAAGAAGGAAAAGGAAATAAAACCTTTAGTAAAGATGAGGTCTGTGACTCTAAAACCAACATAAAATTCTTTTAATTGGAATCTGAAGGCCTCAGCTACTATGCTCAGGACCAGTAAAGCAATATTTAACATTTACAAAAATTTTAAACAACAAATTTAAGGCATTTTAAATATTTTTGATATGAATTTCTAGGCTAATTTGTACAACATTTTTTTGTCTTTTAGTAGGGGGAAAGGAAGGGCAATTGGGGTTAAGTGACTTGCTCAAGGTCACACAGCTAGTAAGTTTTAAGTGTTTGAGGCAGATTTGAACTCAGTCCTCCTGACTTCAGGATCAGTGCTCTATCCACTGTGCTACCTAGCAGCCCCCTGTATAACATTTTCAAGGATCTTTAGTGATGTGAAAAGAGAGCTGGCTTTCTTTCACAAAGAGCTGGATTGAAGGTCCTACCTCTGACACATACTTGTAACATGATCAGTGGAAAATCATTTAGCCTCTCAGTGACCCCAGGCAATTCTCTAAGACTATAAATTATAGTTAATCTGCAACCACAGAAGAATATGCTACACTGGGGGACCCCTATCACAGCTCCACACACCCTTTTCTTGCTGGCAAAAGAGGACAAAGAAAATTTGAGCCCTTTCTGGTAAATACTTGTTTTCCCTGGAAATGAATGCTGTTTCCTAGAACACAAGCTAGGTCCCTTTGGCTTGAAATCTATGAACTTGACATTAAGGGAGAAATAAATTGCTAGAGTTCTTAAATTTGAAGATGTCCTTACAGGAAAGAAGAATAATTCAATGAAAATGTTTTTCTATTGTTTAATCTTATAAAAAGTTATTTCTTCTTTCTGTGTTCTGTCTAACTACACAAGTCACTGCAGCTCTTCTAGCCAAACTGGCTTATTTGTCTTGAGGTTTCCCAACTGACCACTTGCCCTTACACTTATTTATCCATATAAGGTGCCTTCCCAGAACTAGAACTAGGAATTCCTTTACCATGGGCAAAAACTTTTAGGGGAGGGGATCATGGAAGAAATAGGGATGCCAATTTGATTTTGAATGAACTTGTATCAGGAGAGGCCAAAGCTCATCCCCAAGAGACTCAGACCTCTTGAGTGGTTGGTGGAGGGTGTGCAGAAGGAAAAGAGTACCATGGTGACAGGAGGGAAATGCAAGGAGTAAGATCATGCTACACCATTATTAAGCACCTACTGTGTACCAGGCATCGTGCTGATGCTGGGGATACAAAGACAAAAGTGGAACAGCTCTAGCCCTTAAAGAGCTTACATTCTACTAAGGAAAATACACACATAAGGATATACAAGAAATATATTTGTAGCACCTGTCTTGAGAATACCTCTATGGAGATGGGAGACCCAAGTAGATACCATCCTAGACTTCACAAATTGGTGACCTGTTTGGATTTGAATTTTTGAAATTGTGTTTTAATTTTGGGAGAGAGAAGTTTTAAGTTAAGTCATTAGCAAGTTGGTGAGATTATGGAACACTAATTGGGAACTGGGTATTTCCATGCATTTGCCTCTTAAAGAGGGATTGACTCAACATTACTATCTCAATTAAGACAATTCCTTCTTGAGAAAAGAAGTGAGTTCAGGAGAAGCTGATTTGGTCTCTGTAGCCAGAAGTGTGATTGATGGCTTCTTCCTAGCCAAATGGACTGTTCCCTGCATTGTTTATTATCCTTTCATTGCTGTCATTTTATGGGCTCCTTCTTACAAAAGAAAATCTGATGGTTACTGAAGGTGAAATAAAATAAATTATACTAAGCCTTTATTTATGTCAGTAATTCTGGTGCTGGTTATATAACAGTTTGGCAAAATAGGCTGGAATCAGATTGTGAATAGCTTTACAACTGCCAAAAGGAGAGAGAAGCCTTTTATCCTAGAGGTAGTGACATGGTCAGAATTCTGATTAAGGATGAGGAGAGAGATGGGTAATTTCACTGGCATAGGGAAGTTCAGGTGAAAAACTCACCGTAGCAATGCAGATTACCACCTTCACTGCAATTTGTAAGCCTAGAGTTGCCTAGAATACTGAAAGGTTAATTTATTTCTCCAACATCAATCAACCACTATGTATAAGAGGTGGGAACTAAACCTAGTCCTTTCTGGTGTTAAGAGCAGCTATCTACTACTTCTTTAGGCATATCAATTTGGGAGTTGCATGTGCAGGGACTATGCCTTAAACTTTGTGTCCTCTATAATGCCTAAAACATAATAGATAATGAATATTTCAGAGTAATAATTGATATTCATGGTCTGTAAGTTTGCATCAATGCAATTGTCTTCATTTTCTACCTACAAATTATAACAATAGTAATTGTAATTTATATCTAAATCCTTTAAAATATTTTGATGATTCTTATATCCCTAAAGCACAGTCAAATTTGAGGATGAAATTTTAAAAATTAAAAATAATATTTATATAGGCCAATGTAGTTTACATTGTTATTTAAAAAAAAAAAATATATATATATATATATATATATATATATATATATATATATATATATATATATATATATATATATATATATACTAAGAATCTGCTTCCAGGCTTTTGAATTACCAAATATTTAAACCAAAGTACTGTTAGTTGAGCATTCTAAAAGCCAAAGACTTGTTGCTAGTATTAAAAATATTTGGCTTATATATATTTTAAAAGAAAACATTTTCAGAAAGAATAAAGTACTTACCTTACAAAAACTTAAGCTAACAGACAAAAGTAAGAGAAGGCAATGAATTAGTTTCATGTTGGTGAGTAGGATGGGTTTTGTGTCCAGGATTCTTTTCCAACTTGAATCTTCTCTGAGTCTTTAATTTTTAACCTCTGGAAAAATATTTGAAAAAGAGAAAAACGTACCTAAGAGCTGTGTACTTTTGAACTCTCAAATAATTTGGTTGCTATCTGATAAGCTTTACCGTAAATGAAACCAAAAAAAAGGCTTCCAAGTAAACAGTAAGGCTGGTAACCAATAGGAACTGCATTTCCTAAAAAAGCAGCTTATTTTTTCTATCCTCTTGGAGAACAATATTTCAGCAATAATGAAGACAGAGTTAAAATTAAGTTTAAGCCAGGTTTTTTTTTTTTCCATAAATCTACCTGGATGCATTTCCTGCTTTCATGCTTATCTTTCCATGGTTTGCCTGATAATATGAAATTAATAATAGTTTTAATGAGCATTAAGGACTCAGAGAAGAAGCAAGTAAAGAATAGTAGGGTTGTTATATTAAAGAATATACAAAATAAGATGCCAGTTAAAAAAAAAAGAAACAAACCTAATCATTAGTCCCATACTTTAAATCTTGGCAAGACTTGCCAGAATTTGCATTCTACTGGCATAGCTTTTGAGAAACCAGGGTTATCTCTGCTCTGTTATATACCTTAGGTCAATGTAGCTCTTGATAGTAAGAAGTGCTTTATAGACTTTATCTCATTTGATCCTCACAACAACCCAGATGGAAGTTACAGGGAGAGAGGTTTTCTAACCAATGTAATGAAGACCTTTCTGACAATTAGAACTGTCTAGAAATGGAATGGGATGTCCTGTAGGGTGGTGACTTTCATATCACCTTAAGTGTTCAATCATAGTATGTCAAGTTTCATGTTTCATGAAGGGAGTCCCTTCCAACTTAAAAATTCTGATATACTACAGTCAGAAGGAACCAGAATTCAAGTCTCTTAACCATGAGAATAGAGATGAATGAGGGTGGAATTCAGATAATTAATTATGAGGTTTCTGAAAACCTATCATTGGTACATAAAACATATATACTTTTAATATATACATAGACATACATTAATCTATATCATCTATCTCTAAATCATCTATATTTTATGTCTATCTTGATCAGTTACCATCTACCATCATCGATCTACCTACCTCTTTGCCTCTGTCTCTAGCTATCCTGTCATTTCTAGCTCTTGACCATCTTGCTTCATCATCTATACATCTCTGTCTCTGTCATCTATGAATCTACCCATCTATATCTCCATCATCTACTAATCTATCCATCTTTATCTCTATCCCATGTATCTATCTCTCCATCTATCATCTATCCAACTATATCTAACTTTTAATATACCAGAAAAGATGAAGTGTGGACACAATATTAATCACTGGAAAATTTTAAAACAATTATTTTCTACTACCAACTTTGTGTAGTACTGGTATTCACTGTAATTTAAACTCAAATATCTCTTCTATCTGCCTTCTCCTTCACTGAGTATTCTTTGCTATCCTTTTTAATCAGAGTAGTGAATATAGACTATATAATTTCAAAAGCAAAGACATTTGGACTTTCCCCTCTTTCCTTCATTTTCTTCCCCTGCCTCTAATCAGTTGCCATGTCTAGGGCATTCTTCTCCTGTAGTATCTCTTCCACTGGCATCTTTCTTTCTATTTACAAAGTTATCACCCTCATTCAGGCCCTCACTTTCTCTCAAAGTTGAAGCTAAAAAATTTGTCTTCTAACTGATTTGCCTGGCTTTACTTTTTCCCCTCTCCAATCCATCCTTCGCATCACTACCAGAATAAGTTTTCTGATGCACAGGTTTGACCATATTATATCTCTAGTGACCTCTAGCTGATTCTTCATTAGGGCATGCCAGTCAAGTGCATGGAATCCCCCTACCCTTCTTTCAGAACAGATGCAACTCAACTATGCTCTTCCTGCTCTCAGGGAACACAGTAGAAACTTTCCTGATCCTGGTTATTTATGACTCTGGTTATTCTGCTGGGTTGAATCCTCCTGGCTGGTTGCTGAGCTGGGAAAAAGCAGATCACACACAAGATAGAAGAAGAGGAAGCTCCTGGCTCCCACACTGTAGACCATAAGATATGAATTCAGCCAGGGGTGAATTCTATCCCATCAAAATGGTATAGGCAGGGTGCTGGTGGTTCCCACATAGAGTGGGGATTCAAACTTAGCCAAGTTTGAACATAAGATACCTCCCTCCAGCAATCAGGACAAATGGATCCTTCTCTACCCAGACCACTCTGGTTGATTTTCTCCTTCCTGAGCTGGGTCACCCTAAGTTCTAATGGAAGTTTCCAAGAACAGGGGCTTATTTCCTGAAGGCAAGAATTCACCTAATTAGATTCTGTTTGTTTGGTCTTCTGGTTGGGTGGGATCCTGCCCAAGATCAAAGAGCAGGCATCTGAAGATTTGGGCTCTCATCAGCAATGTATATCAGAAACAATGACTTAAGAAGGCTGGTCCTTGATTGAAGAAATAGAAAGGAAAAACCTCAATCCCAATTTAATAACTAGTTAGTAATATAATAGAAAAATAATAATTTACCTCAGCACTGAGCCTACTTTCTTTACTGAGAAGACAGGAAAACCCAGAGCAATGAATGCAGGATGAACTTTGAAGACAAGGACAGAGATTAGCAAAAATTATCAGCCTCTGTGGTCTTGGTCAAATGTGTGCTAAATGGCCTTTCTGAAGAATCTTTATTGGCTTCCCACTCTTTACCAAATATAGTGGCTGGCATTTGTAGTCTTTCACAATTTGGTATCAACCTATTTTTTCCAGATGTATCTTACTCTTATTTTTAAGAGTGTGATTCTTGGAGTCATAAAGAGATCTTCACTTATGTCCTACCACAGACACTTATCAAGTCATTTAACCTGTTTGAGTTTCCTCATCTGTAAAATGCTTATCTTAACACAGGCTCCTGCAAGGTTCTTGTAGGAAAAATACTTGCAAATCTCAAAGGGCTATTTCAATGAGAAGATTTGCATTGATTTACCTTCATGTAGTCTATGGTCTAGCTACTCTAGCCAAGTGAAATCACTCAACATAATCTAGCCTTGTCTTACCATTTCTCACTTCCATTCTTTTGTGTATGCTGTTCTTCATGATGGTATTGGTCTTCCCCCAACATCTCTGCCTGTTAAAATCCTTATTTTCCATCCAGGTCCAATTTAGGTGATATGTCTCTGAAAAATTCTCTGATACCTTTCAGTTATAAGTGTAGGAAATGATTAATTTAAATCCCTGGTTAGTATTATTCAGTTAAGTTTGATGCCATAGGGTTTATTACTGTTGTACTTGTCTATTGATATACAATTAGTAAATCTAGTGAATCTACTTGCTTAGCCACTGCCTGATAAATAAATGACAAAGCCCAATATGGAGGAAGGTGACTCAATGGCATGCAAAGTGCCCCAGCTATTTTTTTTTCTTTTTGGAGGGGTAAAGTAGGGCAATTGGGGTTAAGTGACTTGCCCAAGGTCACACAGCTAGTTTTTTTGTGTTAAGTGTCTGAGGCTGAATTTGAACCCAGGTCCTCCTGACTCCAGCACCATTCACTTCACTTGTTTTTTATTGTATCTCCACCCTTGTTAACCCTTTGCTAGGGAAGTTGCTGTGGCACTCAGCCAACAGGTCCTACCAGTACTTGACCAATCTTCATATGGCAGGAGCTGCCTTCAAATCTCTTCTCTATTGCCTAACATGGGGCCAATGAAAGAACACCACCTCTGCCCATATCTGGATATCCTCTATCAGCTAATCTATAGCAAGCATTAGCTAAAGGTCTTCCTGGAATGTCAAGATATAGGTCTATCAATCAAATCGACTATGTGTTTACTTCACCTCTTATGTATCATCTGGAGAGTAAAGCACTACAAGATTAAAAACTTAAGGAGGGGGCATCTCAGATCATGAGGAAGATGTGAGGTCTACTTCATTAGAGGGGAACATGGACCCTTTAATAAAGTGCTATTGGCTCAGAGCTCTACCTCAATCTCTTTTTTTTGCAGAGTGGACAAGATTGGACCCCACATAAACAAATCTCTCTTTTCTCAAGGTCTTGAAATTCTTCTAGCATTCTATTTTGAATTCTCATGTGCTTATAATTTACATTATAGTAGTTCGTGTGCTTTTCTATAATAGACTAGATTATAGACCCTTGAGGTCAGAGATTATCTTTCATTTTTATATATCCCTAGGCCCAGTGTAGATGGTAAAGGCAAATGGCACCTTGTGGCTGACAGTGGATCAAAAATAGGAAAGTCACTGATAGGAGGGAAAAAAAGTGGGAAATCAATTCTAGGAACACATGGCTACTTTGCCAGAGGCTGAACATCTTCACTAGTCCTCCTGTTGGTTGGTGCAAGGCAGGTGTAAGACCCAAAGCTGGCACCTCCTCTCACATATGTGCCCAAGCATGACACATGGCTGATGTGACAGTGCCTGAGGGACTAGGCATGTAAGATTTTCATCTATGTACTGTTTCTAGGCAGTGGCCATGGGTTTAGTCTGGAGGTTCTGGAGTCCAGAAGGGCCAAGACTGGATAATCATATGCTTTCCCCTTTGTGGTGGCTACCAATGGAGGAATTTTACAACTACTTTTCTCTTCCCCCTTTCCAATCTGTTGCTCTTGGGGTATGTCAGCTCTCATAAAAGACAATGACCCTCTACTGAACTGAACAACCAGTATGACACCATTAAGAGAATTGTAGAGGTTGGGAGGGCACAGGGAGGGAAGTCGTGAGGATTAGCTGCAAGGCAGCAGTAACAAGAGTCTCCAAATAGTACTCCAAACCCAAGACTGTTGAAGATATCTTGGCAGGTACAGGAGAATGGAGGGTGGGGGACTACCAACTTGTAGGGTGGCTCCTGTAGGTCTTCCAATGGAAGCTAGATGACCACTTGTCAGAGACATTGTAAAAGCTTTTCCAAAGCTGAGATCCTTTGATTCTATAAATATTAAATTAGAGCTGGAAGTCCAGATTCCTAGCCCTTGCTATGCTCAATTAACCATGGACAAGTCACTTAGCTTCCTGGTCCTCATTTTCTTCCTTGCAAAATGAGAAGCTGGACAATAGCAAGAACCAGGTTTTCTCTTCTCCTACACTGTTTATAATAAATGGGGTCTCCTGAAATAACACATATTGGATGACTACCGCCATTAATTTCCTAAATCAAATAATCCTATAAAATATCAGGAGAGATTTTCTGGTCAGTCTGTATCCACTTATTAAGCACTTTCCTTCTCTTCTTTAATATTAACACCTTCCTTCTGAAGACTATATGAAATTTATCCTGTGTATAAATTGTATACAGTAATTTGAATATTGTCTCATCCATTATACCGTGAGTTCTATGAGAGCAGAATTTTTTCCCTTTCTTTCTATCCCCAGCACTTAACACAGTATCTGGCACATATAGGTAGAATCAACAGAACTTGACAATTGTTTGGATATAGGTGTGTGTGAGTATAAGGAATCAAGGATGACAGACTGGAAGTTTGGGCCACTGGGATGGTGCTGCCTACAGTAATAGGAAAATAAGGAAGACTTAAGGGTTTTTGGGAAAAAGAATTAGTTCAGTTTTAGACATCATGAGTTTTAAGATGTCTATGGGATAGCCAGTTCAAGATGTTCAATAGCAGTTGGAGATTTGAGACTGGAGGTCAGGAGAGAGGTTAGTGCTGGATAAAGAGATCTAAAAATCATCAATTTAAATTAATTGAATCTTCAAGAACAGATAAGCTCACCAATCAAAGTAGTATGGAGTGAGAAGAGGACCAGCTCCTGGGAAACACCGAAGGTTAGGGAATGTGACTTCTAGAAAGATCCAGCAAGGAGACTGAGAATGGGTTAGATGGAGAGTCAGAGGCAGTGTCAGGAAAACCTAGAGAGGTGCCAATGAGACAAGGCTGCAGAAAGGTCAAGAATGGATGAGGACTGAGAAAAGACCATTAGATTGGGTAATTAAGAGATTTTTGATAAATTCAGGGAGAGCAGTTTCAGGTGATGAAGTCAGAAGCCAGACTGCAGTTAAGAGAAGCAATGAACTGGGAGACAGTTTTCCAGTTTAGTCACAAAAAGGAGCAGAGATTACATAGGACCACTAGGAGGGATTAGAAGGATCAAGTGTGGGGTTTCTGAGGATAAGGGAGAAATGGTTATTTGTAGGCAGAAGGGACAGCATAGAAAATTCTGTTTGGCTTTTATATATGGACTCATTACACATTACTGTCCTCATACATACTTCATGGTCCAGCCAAACTGGATGTCTCCTACCTCTGCACTGGTCACCCACCTTATCTGGAATATATTTCCTTCCTGCTTTAGAATTCCTCACTTCTTTCAAGAGGGAGAGCCTGTACCACCTATAGGAAGCCTTTCCTGATGCCAACTGTGGCATCCTCCATCCCTGGCTAACTTCTGTTAACTTTTTAAAAATCTACTCTGTATATTCTTCTATTTCTTTGTTATTTCACCATTTAGAAGGGAAGCTTCTTGAGAACAGGGATTGTTTAATTTTATCTGTGTCTCTTTGGATCAAATAGTAGGTGTTTCTCAATAAATGCTTGTTGGTTGAATAAAACTTTAAGCATTGTTTTGTAATGGAATTGAAGGAGTTTCCAAGAACTTTTCAGTGATTTCTCCCAATTTTCTGAGAGTAATATGCCTTAAATACCCAAGTGAACCATAGCCCTTTCCGATATATGAGACTGGCAGAACAGAGTAAGATAAAATCGAAGAGACAAATGATGGAATCCCAATCCAGCAGTCCCAATATTCTAACTTCCTTATGGGCCCCACTGAACAGAAGAAATGTCGGGATTTAACCACACCACTGCCCCCAGATCCAATTCACAAATCTGAACGGGACTGCTCCCATTTAGCCCAAGCGGGGACCATACCAGCTAGCCAATCAGAAAGCAGCAGGACCAGGAAGGTTGACCACGGAACCAGAGCAGCTACCCCTCCCCATTACTTAATCCCTCAACAAACCCCTCCTACCTTTTTAATAGTCACAATTAGTTATGTAATCGCATCTTTACCCAGTGAAAACCCGCCTTCCTTTCTCTGGTTCCTCTTGGAACCCAGGCCGATTGAGGGGCTTCCCTCCTCAATAAATGCCTGTCCTTGGATCAGGGCTGGTCTGTCGCTGAATCCTTTTCCAGGACACACCGGGAAAGCCCCTTTTGGGCGTCCCTGGGTGGGCAGAGGCCTAGCTCCCACCCCAGGGGGTTAAAGCGCAACAAAAAAATCTACAATCTCATGGTTTTATTTAATTAACTGCACAGGCCTATAATTCAGTTGGACATCTCTGTGACCAACACTGGGACAAAGTGCCAAAAGTAAGTGGCTTGCGCGGTCAGCCAGACGCCCCGAAATCCACACTAAATTTGTCTTTATTAAATTTTACTTTATTCGACTCCAAGGATCTTAGCACGGGAAAGGCTCAGGGTCTCTGTGGGGGAGGTTAATAACAACTTTCTGTAGTCAGAAAACTGGGGAAAATCACTTCCTCGCCCTCTTCCCTATTTCCATGATAATAGCTAACTTTTTCAAGCTAGTGGGCATATTAGGGACATCGTAGCCTCTCAAACTGCGGCGGACGGGTCCCGACCCCGAGCCCTTCAGACCTTCAGACCCCGGCCCGTCGATCACTCCAGGGCGAGGGGCTGCCCAAAAAGACGTGGCAGGAAGAGGAGGAAGCCTTAACCGGGTCCCAAACGCCAAAGGCAGGAAGTGCGGAAAAGCAGCGAGGGCAGGGCCGGCTGACGAAGCACTCCCCAGCCCAACTCCACCCCCGGCATCTCATTTCCGGCGCCTGCAGTTAATCATCACCGACTTCCGCGTTGTAAAACGGTCGCGCGCGTCGGACGTCATCCCTGCTCCTTCTGATTACGTATCCTGCGCCGGAAAGGCAATCATGGCTGCCTCCTGCCAGCGCCTTTCCCCTCTTCCGGGTCTCTTAGTTCTTTCTTAGTAACTCAATTGGCCAAACTCTGGTACTTTTTCCTTCCCTCGCGTTTTTCTGTCTCTGTGGCGGCCGCAGTTGAGGGAGGGCAGAAAAGGGAAATCGAGTTGCTGAGGCACAGAAGGGCAAGGGGCGGGGCGCGAGCGTGCGCCGTGAGGTGGGGGACCCGGGAGGAGTGAGTCCGCGCGCAGGCGCGGAAGTGAGTGCGTGTCCGCGCGTGCGCCTGCGCCTCCGGAGCGGGCAGCACGAGGCGCCCGTGGTGAAACGTGAGGGCGCTCGAGGAGCCGGGGATTCCAGACGCATGAGGGGGACGGAGCGGAGGTGAGGGGGAGAAGAGCGGGGCGGGGGAGGCCGGCCGGGGTGAGCGTCTCCCCCGCTCCCCAGGGCAGGCTGGGCTTCCCAGCTTTGCGAGGACGCCGCGGTGCTGACTCTTGTTTCCTCCGCAGGTAGGAAAAGAACATGTCCTTTAGAGGCGGAGGCCGCGGGGGCGGAGGCGGCGGCTACAGCCGCGGGGGCTTCAGCCGGGGCGGCGGCGGCGGCGGCAACAGCTACCGAGGAGGAGGAGGGAGAGGCGGGGACCGCGGCGGCCGAGGAGGGCGAGGGGGGGACCGCGGCGGCTTCGGCCGGGGAGGCTTCGGCCGAGGAGGCGGCGGCCGCGGAGGCTTCCAGAAGGGAGGCTACAACGAGGGCCCCCCCGAAAACGTGGTCGGTAGGTCACGCCCACGGGAGTGCGTCTTTCCCTGCCCATGTGCCGGGCAATCTTGGGGGTGCCCCTTGGGGGGGGAAGGGTAGGCGTCTCAGCGGGGGGCGGGGGAGGAGGCGCCAGCCCAGACTCCCCCGGAGTAGCCGAAAGTGCAGGCCTGGTCGCCACGCTGTGGGTGCTTGGGGGATCGGAACCCAAGCCCGAGTTTGCTTTAGTTAGGTTTGAATGGGGAAGGATAACTGCCGAGACTCCGGACCTTGGCCTAGCGTGTGCTAGGGAGAGACCCCGTGCAGGGGCAGCTTGGGGGACCGGGCCGGGCCGGGCCGGGATGGGGAGAGGCCTGGAGACGTGGGGAGGGCAGTGAGTGCCGGGAAGGTGTCCGAGCCCGCAGGGGCCGCTGAGTGAGCGCCGGCCGAAGGGAGTGGTGAAGCCTCGGATAGGTGCAGAGGCCCGGGGGGCGGTCCTGGTGGGGGGAAGGAGTCCGTGGAAGGAGGATCAGGGACTGGAGTCTTAAAGGTGACCTGCGGTCAGCCCTGGACTGCTAGGAGACGAAGGGACAGTTAGCCGGGTGTGACAGTGAGAACATTCCTCCTATGGAAGAGAAGGTTCAGTCCGGTGATTGAGGCTCCAGGAGGATGGTAATGAAGGGGACGGAAGGTATTCAGTTTTGGGCCCTCCGTATGAAGTGCCCTGGGAACGGACGTTCTGATGAGTTGGCAGTGCTTGCCTTGATAATGTAAGCATTAACATAAGAGGGTAATGATCATTAGAATGGAAGAAAGACATGACAGCAAAAAACTTTGGAGAACACGTGAAATTGGAGGAGTCCATGTGGCAGGAAATAGAATTTTGATAAGGTCATAGAAATAGGACTATGAGGAGACTGAGGAATACAGAGTCAGAAAGCCAAATGAGTATTTTCAAGGGACGGTTTGGTTGAACTAATGTTTCATATTATAACATTTCCTTTTCTTTTTTGCAGTGTTAGGAGAGTTCTTGCATCCCTGTGAAGATGACATTGTTTGCAAATGCATAACGCATGAAAATAAAGTGCCTTATTTCAATGCTCCAGTTTATTTAGAAAACAAAGAACAGATTGGTAAAGTAGATGAGATATTTGGACAGCTTAGAGATTTTGTATCCTTTTTTTCTCCCCTGAAACCCAGTGATATATCATTACTTCATCAAGTAAGAGTTATTATTTATTGTTAGAATTTACTGGTAGAAACTTATGATAAGTGGGCTACACTTACATGGTGTTGAAATATGATTGTCCTGGTAATGGAGATTTCTCACGTTAAAAAACAAGGTCTGATAATATCATATTATGGGTTTTGCAAATATTAGGAGGTGCCAAGAGCAGAATTTTGCTATAGGGTATAGTCTAGAAGAGTTGGAGACTTTTGTCAACTGCTTAATATACTGTCCTTTTCCATACACCTTAATTTTTCTTTTGTTGGAATGGCACAGTAGTTCTTGTGGAATATTATTTGCTTGGCTAAGTACTCCAAATCTCTTATTGTTCCTTAATCCAACTTAACAGTATTTTTCAGTTAAACTGTCTGAAAACATGAAGGCCTCTTCTTTTAAAAAATTACAAAAGGTAAGTCTGATTGTTGATACACAAAATCTGACTAAGCAAGCATGGGTTTTTCTTTCTAAATCAATTGTACCTTGAAAAGAGTTGTCTTTTCAAATTGCTGCTTTGGAAGACTGCTAATTTAGAAAGCATTAGTGAAATAATTTTTTTTAATCTAGCAGTTAAAGTTTTTAGAATCACATAGTATTTCAGATACATTCATGTACTTTTTTTCCCGTGTGTGTGTAGTACAGAGTTTTTCAAAATTTGAGTGGGATTTTATGTTTATATGGAATTAAGTGATTGGTCAGTTTTTATGTATAGTACAACGTATTTATCTTCTTTTCCATGATTTGCTTAGAAAATAAGTTACGTTTCAGTAATGTAAAACAGCAAAATACTATCCTTCTAAAATTATTATTAACATAATTCTTTGAATTTTGGTAATTTTTTTAAAGCATATGCTGAAGCTGTTTGTCTTAGAATACATTTGTTTCCATAACACACAGTTAAAAGCCTATTATTGTCTCTAGAGTAAAATCTTTTCCTATTGGTAAGATTTCTAAGTTTCACTGGTTCTTGCAAGAAAATATAGGGTAAGGTTTATTGTGTTGGAATTGTTAGCTTCTATTATGTATGATCAAGGTTAGATTTTATAACTCATTCTTTAACTCTTAACACAGTGTCTTGCATATGCTAAATATTTTTGATTTGGTTAAAGCTGTGAATGACTAGTGTACTTGTATTGTTTCAGTCTATTTGTCCTTCTGGTACTCTTAGTGAGTTGGGGAGAATTTTCTCCACTTAAAGGTAATTAATTGAAACTAAATTTTCAAAGTTATATATTTTTTTCAGGCATTCTCATTCTGGTGATCTTGAAAGGGTTTTTTTAGATATCTTAGCAAATACAAGTAAGGGAATGCTAAAGTAATTATTAGGTAATGAAGATTGATGTATGTGTTCTCATAATATACTTTTTCCTTATATCCTCAGTTTTATATTGACCCATATAAATTGCTGCCTCTGCAAAGATTCTTACCTCGGCCACCTGGTGAAAAAGCACCTCCAAGAGGTGGTGGCAGAGGAGGAGGGAGAGGAGGTGGTGGCAGAGGAGGAGGAAGAGGAGGTAGAGGTGGAGGAGGTAGAGGTGGTAAGTTACTTGTCATAACAGCACTTACAAGAGTGCTTATACTTGAAGGGGGATGGAAACCTTCAGAAATGGGGGCAAAGTTACACATTTAAAAAATAGACCAAATAGACTTAAGACCTATTGTAATATTCAGTTTCTGTACTTAAATAAATATTTAGCAAAATTCTAGAGCAGGGGTGGGGAACTTGCAGGTTTGAGGCCACATGTGGCTTCTAGGTCCTTGGGTGTGGCCTTTTGACTGAGTCCAAGTTTTACAGAACAAATCCTTTTATTAAGGGGGCTTGTTCGGGGAAGTTTGGATTTAGTCCAAGGATCACAAGTGGCTTGAGACCACAGGTTCTCCACCCTGTAAATCTAGAGTAATTAAAATGGCAAAGAAATTTCTACTTAAACTATTCTCATATCTATTTTCTCAAATTGGGGGAAAAAAACCCTTTTAATAAATTATACTCTTACTACTTAAATTGTGTATTTGAAACTGCCGTTAATTACACAAATTAATTTTCAAATGGATTGTATCCATGAAAATTTAGTAACTTGTTCAGTAATGACCTAACATTTTAGCCTTTTAAGGGAGAATGGTAAATGAGGTTTTCCTTTTGTCTGATGCTACTTTTCTCCTAAAAATGTTTGTTTTGATTTATGCTCTTCCTTCCCCTCCAAAAACTGTTATATCGGTCTGTTTCAATGTAATTACACTTTAATTATTATTAAATATTTTTTTAATGTGTGAAACATATATATATAAAAAACTATTTTCTAATTTTTAATGCTTTATACAAGTTGTAAAATACATAGGCTTAGCTCTGTATAAAATGTCTTTCTAGACTTTGAAAGTTTTCCAGTGCTTTGAAAAAATGCCTGAGGTCTATAGAACCTTTTTCTTTTCTTCCTTCTTCCTCTTCTTCATTATTATTTTTGGAGGGGGGAAGGCAGGGCAATTGGGGTTAAATGATTTGCCCAGGGTCACACAGCTAGTAAGTATTAAGTGGCTGAGATAAGATTTGAACTCAGGCCCTTCTGACTCCAGGACCTGTGCTCTATTCACTTCCCACCTAGCTGTCATTCCCCCCCTTTTAAAAGGACTTTGAGGTTTCTGCTCTATAAAATGCATGTTTGTTTTCACAAGTATACCTTCCAGCACCCAGTTTACGAGTGAATTGTTCAAAATGTAAGGCAGTTGTTTGAAATTCTTAACTTTTCTCAGACAAGCTCTCAAGAGTGAGCTTAACCCTTAACCACCATGATGTTTGTATTGAAAAAGTATTGAATTTTACTTTGCCAGAAATGTATCTTGACTCATCTCTACGAGTAATATAGAAAACTACATTTCTCTCTATCCAGTCAAGCAGTGGGGTGTTTGGGTACAACAAAAGACTGAAATGAGGTTTATCTATATTTCAGAGGAAAAGTATATTGAAAGCACACATTTGTTCTGCAAAGATTAGATTCTGAATTCAGTGTGTAAGATGAAAATTTTACTTGACTAGTGAACCTAAAATTTTGAGTAGTCCCTGAAATCTACCTTAAAGTTTCAATGTTTTTGGAAGATAATAATGCCTCTGCCCTTCAGCCCAGTAGTGGGGGTGGTAGAGTTGTTTACCTGAGAGCCTGGGGTAGGAGGCAAATGCTTTTGGACCCTAGCCATAGATTGCCCCTGCTGTATAGTCATTAGGAAACCAGCATCTGAGACCTGCAAAGTTGAGATAGAGAAGACCTACATCATCCATATTTTCCCCTGAAACTACTCAGTTTTGCTGGGTAGGTGACCCTTGGCTTCAATCCCAGCTCTTTTGCCCTCAGGAATATCATATTCCATGCCCTTCGATCCCTCCCTCAGTGTAGAAGCTGCCAGGTCCTGTGTTTAAGCATAGTTTTCATCCTTCCTACATTGTCCTTCCCTCTGAATTAGTACTTATTGCTATTTAGATAGTGTAAATTTCCCAGGCTGGTCTTCAAGACCCTTTACATATTTGTCCTACCCTATTTTAACCAGCTCTCTTTTCCGTTGATTTCTTACGTATGAGTCTCTTTTTCAGCCATAAGTCTCCTTATGATTCTGGAAATACGTTTATGATGTGTTCAAGGTCTACAGCCTAGTTTAAGGATTAACCTTTGCAAGGAATTTAAAATTTTTTCTAGGTTACTTTGATCTTGTCACTAATATTCCCCTCAGCCTTTATAATTTAAAACACAAACTTTGGCATAATAATTTTATTATTTAGCTGGTTTTTATGCATGTCTTACCTCAGATTAAATTCTTCACTAAAAAAGAAACTAAATCAAAACGTTTTTACTTTCTTTGTACAAGACTTGTTTTAAGCTTTAGCTTGATATCCATTGATGGGATTACTATAGCATTCTTTTGCCTTCTAGTTGTATTTTACTCATAATGTGATAAGACTTTATAGTTACTATAGAAGAGGCTAATTTTGTGAGGTTTTTTTTTTTGTGTGTGTGTGTGCTTCCCCAGGTGGTTTTCGAGGTGGAAGAGGTGGTGGAGGCTTCAGAGGAGGACGAGGAGGTGGTGGCTTCAGAGGTGAGAGTTAAAAGAAATTGACACATCATCTGAATTACACATCAACCATTTTTCTAGACTTTTGTTGACAAATGGTTATTTTAAATATATTTTTAAAAAGGATTTACCACTTAGGATGTATAATAGACAAATTGAGTTATATAAATCCAGACAGTAGCTGGTGCTTGTAAGTAAACTGTTGTTAACATCCAGCTATTATCTTTAGAAGTACCAGATACCTTAAGAAATAATAGCTGATTTTGTATATTAGTAGACTAATTACATGTTAATAAGTATTGATGCACTTTGACCTTGATTTTATAATTATATTACTAAAAATTCTATCCTATGAATCTTGACTTTGTTTTTCTTATACAGGTAGAGGACGTTAAGTGGAACTTTTGGCAAGAACTGACTTCACCAGTTGGCTTTTTGAATCATTCTTCAGAATTAAGGGATTATTTTTGCTGTGGATCTGAAGATTGGTTTTTTTTAAAAGCAAGTACAATTCTAATGAACTGGTCACTTTATGACAGTGTGTCAACAGTGTCACTACACCATGCAAAACGGATGCAAAGGATGAGACAGTTTTGCTCCAAAAGAGCGTGGACTGAAACTTTTATATATTTTGTACAATGCTCAGCACTCTGTGGGTGCTTAATAAATGTTCAATAATACTTTTGTTGTAATTTGGAGTTTCTGAATATGAAAACTTTTTTTTTTTAGTTTTAAAATTGATTACTGTTGTTACCATGGATTGACTTCATTTTTGAAGGTCTAATGCCCACTGAATGAATTTAAAAAGCTTTAGCAGCCTGGAAGTAAATATGTTTTGTATAAAATCAGTTCTCAACAGTTTGAAGTGTGCTAGTGCTATGGTATTAAATAGTGCTTATGAGCTATGTTAAATGGACTCTTTCCAAATAAATACCTATTGTAAATAGGAACATCAACACTTTAAATGATTGTATTCTCTTCTTTATATAAAATAGCGATTGTGATTCATTAACTACTTTGGTCAGTACATATCTTGATAAACTGTATAGGTGAAGAGATGTTTTCCAACTGATACTATTGTCAGAAAATTTGAGAAGTATAGAAATTTGGTTTACTTATTTCAGTTGAGTACTGACTGGAAATTAGACACCATATGTCTAATGTGACTGTAATGCATTCAACCTGAGGCCTAAAATATTCAGAGTTTTTATTTGGGTGCTCTGCTTATTTAATTCTAGTTGAGAATTTAAAGATTTGGAATGTCCTTGAGTTGCCCAGACCACTGTTAATATTTGAATGTAAGCTTGAAGGTCTATAGAAAATTGAATAGACTCAGAGACTGATCCATCATTTTTTATAATTATGTTACTATGTTAAGCAAATCTAAGATACAGAAATAATTTCATGGAATACTGGTTTCAGGAAAGTGTTCTTTCTCATGGTGTAATTTTTACAAATTTTATATGCACGTATACTCATTTAAATCAGTGGTCCCCATTGGTTTCTCATGAGTGCTTCTAATGAAACTGTTCCAACTGCTCACAGATTGACAGGAAAGCTAATCAGCTTCACATTGTCCCACTATGCTAAGTTTTTTTTCTCATGATAGTTTTGAAAGATGTTATTAATATTTTCTTTTCATATCATGCCCTGGGCAAAGTATGTAAACCTTATAACCTATTCTTGAGTGATACTTGTTGATTTGAGTACTACTTAGGATTTCAGTCATCATTCCATAGTGATTAATACTCTGAAAAAAAAATTTTTTTTTTTTGGTCTTTCCTCAGCTAATCAAGCTGTTAGAATAAGTAAATGTGATTTCATTTTTTGGGGCTTTGGCAAACTGGAGCTTGTGTTTGAGTAGGAAAGGTGCTATTGGAGTTAATTATCATTTTGCTATTAGAATAAAAATTTCAGCCAGTATTAAGGTCAAGTTGTTTCTCCTAGCTTGTGATAGAAATATCAGGCTGTACCTAGTGGGTGATGTCAGTGCCCCAAGGACAAACAATAGTCTTATTTTTTCTATAGTTGTATTTTTACAGCTTTGATTTCTGTTGCATGAATTCTTAATTCTACATTCTGATCTGTTTGGGTTCTAGTAGGTAAACTATTAGAATGGTATAATTAAAAGCACTCAGGGAGTCAGTCCTCAAAATAAGTATAAATTTCAGCAGCATTATCTAACTTTGAATGATATTATTCCAAGTCTTATTTTAGTATTTTCCTTATTTGTTGGAATGAAGCTGTTTGGGGATTCCTTACTAAAATAAGTAATAACTTGTAGAGTTGTAGTTTTTGAGTACAGGATGATATTTTTGAAGTTCACTTTTAAGTTGAAGAGAAACTTTCTGTTGTCTTACTTAAATTGTTCCCATAGCTTCCCATCTGCCATCTATCTAGAGTAGACCTTCAGGGAATTACTGGATCCATAGGTGTATTCCATTAAGTTGCTTTTGGATGAAACAAGTGGGTTTCATGACTACAAATACTGTATAAAGTGGAATTGCTGATTTATTTTTTTAATCATGAAGTTTGTATGTTTTTTTTTTTATGTCTATAATAGGCGTTTTTAATGGCCCAGCTGGCTTTATTCACAGTATAGATTTTCTACGTTAGTGGTGGCAGAAACTTGCAAAAACACTGCACGTGTGCATTCAATGCGCGTGCACCTCCCATATTCAATCTATATACCTCTAGGGACAATAGTACATATGTAATTGGAGGGTCTTTTTCCTCTCTCTCTTTTTTTTAATGTGTGCAAGATTACATTCTTTTAAGTTTAAATAAATTTACTGGCAAATTTTGAGATTTTCTGACGAATTTATAGCCTAAATTTTAACATTTGATATTAAATTGCAATCTGCTATAGAAGGGAATATGAGCTGCAATATTTTTTTCTGACAAAGTTTTGGTTGAAGAGAAATTTGTTAGTTAACATTTATAAAGTGCTTGGTGGTTTACAAAATGCTTTCCCCACAACCTCAATAGTATATAGTTATTCCCATTTTGCAGGTGAGGAAATAGAAGTGAAGTATTTTGTTCAGGGAAGCATACCTAGTAAGTTTTAGTTGGTAGTGTATGTGGGGAACTTTGTAAACCTTGAAGTATTATGTAAATGTCTGGGATCGTGATCTCTGATTTTTGAAATGAGAAGGCTGCACTAGGTGATCTTTAAGGTTCTAACTGCTAAAATCTGATTCTGTGATTTATAGCATTGAGATAGTGATATATAAATGGATGAACATGGCCCTCTAGTGGTAATATGACATTATTACAACATAAACTTTGGTTCCCATTCTTAAAATGTTACTTATTTTTACTAAGAATATCTGCTATTGGTCAGAAATAAAGGATTTAATAGTCTAGTGTAGAGAAATTTTGGAAGAAATACAGTTCCTAAACCATTTCGCGCTCCTGTTTTATAGTGTGTATGACTTCAAGTTTATGTAATTGCCCCATTTTTTAAGGCATATAAATATTATCTATATGTCCTGTATTCTATCAGATCAATAACTAAATTCAGGAATTCTTATGTAAGCTTTACTTATTATTAAAGAATAATTATTAAATGATGATGATGTGTGGATGGTGCTGAATGGAGTACTTGCTGAAATGACAGGAGGTGTACAATGTTTCACTATTTCAATAGAGGAGGTAACAGAAATTGATTAAAGCAGTTTTAGTGATTAACTCCCAGTTTTAGAAGTCACTTACAAGGTGACTAAAGCTAGTTGCTATGGTGATTCTTCTGCAAATGTGGCTCCCTGTCCTCTAATCCTCTTGGGGCTTTAGGAACAACACTTTTTAGGACAAAATATGGAATGCAGTTGGCCTTGGGGCTGAGTTTGATTTTCTTTAGTACTAATGGAGACCTTGGGGCCACAATGTTAGAATCAGGCAGTTCTTATGTTATAAAAAGTGTACTTTGAGCAACCCTTGTGGAAACAGCTCATGGTGGATCCATAAGGTCTGGGGAGCGCCTGAGAATTGGGGTGGTGTTATGGAGTAGCCCTCATTCTCTTGGGGGAAAATCTATGTTCTCCAAATAATTTCTACACGTGGGACAGAATGTCCATTTGAAGGAAACTCCTGGGTTGTCTGTTCATATCCAAAGGCCATTTCCACTACCACACTGTCACACAGGTGTACCTCAAATTAGTCTGGGTACCCTATCAGGAAACCTTGCTAGAAAATTATTTAGTTTCTAGAGAAGTTTCAGTTGTGCTTATCATTTTTTGGTTATGAAAAAAAAAACATCCAGTCCAATACAAGTCCTTTTCCAACAAGCTTTTTCCCTATATAAAAATCACTCATGCTATTGTAATAACAAAACATTGAAACGTTGAGCTCCGGTCAGTGCAATGACCAGTCGTGATTCCTGACAACAGGTGATGAAACACTTTTTGGCAGAGAATCCTTGAACTCAAGGTTCGGCTTAGAATGATAGGTTTAAAGCCACGGATAATGTGAAGATTTGTTTTGCTTGGGCATGCCCATCTGACACGAGGTCTTTTTCTTTCAGTTGGGTGGAAGAGCTAGCAATGGAGTTAACAAAATGAAAAAATGAGTTGGTTGCATGTTGAATTTAATATAAACTTAAAAAGAAATGGCAGGTGATATTTAATGTCTAAGTTCAGTTTTAAGTTCATTTTTTTCCCTCTTCACCTTGTATGTGGAAGGATCACTTGGGATTCAGTGGAAGATATAACTATAGAAATAACACTATTCAATCACCATATGATAGTTAATATCAAGTGAAGTTTAAAAAGGAGGGCCATGATATACTCAGCACTCTGATGGAAGTGATCCAATGCAGAATACATGTCAAGAAAATATTTTCTGTGGACAGTGAAGTCCTCCGGATGCTCCTGTTGGTAGATGACATTATTAATTTCAGCAAGACTCAAAGCATTGCAGAGCCTCCTGAAAGAGCTATGTAATCACTCAAAAGAATTTGGCTTGTCCATCCACATAGTAAATAGCAAATGGATTTTAATCTATCCTCTTTTTAATTCCACCTTCTTTCTTCTCCCCTTTCCCTCCTATTTTCCTGTTGAGTAATATTTGTTTCTGTGCCCCTCTCTGTGCACATGTGAGTATGCTTCCCTACTTTGACCAGTTCAGATGAAGGTGATATTCAGGTGTCAAGTGATTTCCCCCATGCTTCCCTCCTTTATATTGACTTATACTTTTGTACCTCAGTTATGTGAGAATTTTCCCTAATCTTGCTTTCCTTTTTCTTGCATAGTGTATTCCCCTTCCCTGCCCTTTTCCATCACCATAATTTGAAAAAGGTTATAAAATTTAATTTAAATGTCTTCAATAATTTAAGTTCGTGTTACTTTTAAAGAGGTGACCAAAAAAAAATCTCTCAATGATGGATAAATATGTAACAAGTTTGAAGAGGAAGTCTGCTTGTGCTGCTAAAGCTATTATTAAAAGCAGAGACAAATAGTGATTAAGGAGTATTATGAAAAGAATTAAAAAGCCCAAATTCAGAATACTATAAAGTTTTATTAGTGAGATTCATAAGTGCTATTATTGATGAGTTAACATACGTAAAGGGCAACCTTAGTTTTTGTTATTGTTCAGTGTGTCTGACCTCATTTTTGGGAGTTTCTTGGCAGAGATATTGCCAGAGATTCGTGAGTTCAAATTCATCCTTGGACACATATATACTAGCTGTATGACCCAAGACAAGTCACTTAACCCTGTTTGCCTCATTTCCTTATCTGTAAAATGAGCTGGAGAAGAAAATGGCAGACCAGTATCTCTTCCAAGAAAACCCCAAATGGTCGTGAAGAATCAAACATGACTGAAATGACCAGCACTTCTTGATCCATGATCTTAACGTTTCTTCCTGGTTTCCCATTAGTTCCCTCTCATGTCTGTCAAAGGAAAGCTGCTCAGACATAGATAGGCATGATGTTTGTGATAAGTCTTGGTTCCTAGGTCAGTGAGGCTCAGATGTAGGGTCTTTTAGAACCTTTCTCTTCTGTATGTTGTAGCAGCCTGTACTATCCTGACTGAGCTCTGGGCTCCTAGCTCTTATGTTTGTTGGCTGTTGTCACCAAGATGTTTTGAGATTGAAAGGTTGATGTATCGTTTTGGGTGACGTGGTTTGGAATTTGGGGTTTCCCCAGCTCTATCCTAGTAGTCTAAGCAGCCCAAGGGGCCCTGCCAAGTCACATGACAGACGTCCCACAACATATCCCTCTTCTGGAATCTGCTAGGCCTTAGAATTTGACTTAACTTGGTACCTCGTTATATTTTATGGCTGGTCACCCACTGTCTTCTCTGAATTTCATTCCATATAGCTAAACTTAGCCCTATGGAAGGGACATAGTCCCTTATTCTTTCTCCTTTTCCTTGCTTTCAGATCCTAAATTCTCCCTTGCTACACATGCATTCCACCTACCTATCACCCATCCCCATATGTACCTAGTGACAGAACTGCTTTCTCGCTGCAATCTTAGAATTAGAAACACAATAGATCCCAGAACTGTTTTCTAGGTTCAGTATAATTAGAGAACATTCTCAACTGGCAACCCATATTCACAAGATTCTCTCAGCCTATTGGGGTAGGACTTGGCTCCAGTACTTAATAATCTCTTTAGACTTAAGGCTGATGCCCAAGTATCTTGGCCAAAATTCTTAGTGCTGGTTGCTCTTTGTTCTACTAACAAGCTTATCTCTTGTTCTTGGTATTTAACCCATTTGCAGTTGAGCCCAATTAAATCCAGTGGGGGATGCCCTTCAATGAAAGGGCTTCTCTTTGAGGTTTTTCAGTGGAACTGATGTGTTCTGAAAATCTTTTCCTGAAAACATTTCATAACTTCTGAAGACTTGTCTGGGAAGTCATTCCCTAGCATCTACTCTACAAAATGTTTCAGAATGATTCGTTGGAACCTGGAAAGGAAGGTCAATCAGTCTTTTCACCAGCAGAGCACAATATCGTGGCTGCTTATTTGATCACAGCAGGTACTTATTTTTTCCATTTGAACAGTTATGTCTTAAAATGGGAAGGAAAAGATGGCAAGTTTAAGTTATCTCAAGTCAACACATCTCCAATACACTTGGTATTTGATCATAGTATGAGATGGGAGAGAAATGGACAAAAGTCCTCACTTTGTGGTTTTATATCAGAAGTTGGGAATATCACTATTTGGCCACTACACATGAAATAGAGGGCAAGATGTTTTATTATTAGAAATAAAAAGAAATGTCCTACTGGAGTTTTTTTGGTGGGTTTTTTTTTTTTGACCATCTCTATTTTCTCTGACAATTTTCACCACCTTATATATGGTGGTTGGGCTTGGGTTGGTTTTCAGAGATTTTTTAACCAGACTTTTGATTTTCACAGATATGGGGAACTCCTGGTAAGAAACTTCCTCTACCAATGAAGTTTGACACATCCTCTGCACTTTATGGGGATAGGGAGTTGTCTAGTTATGGAGTTCCTGGTGGCAAATCCATGAAAATAAAGCATTTGTTATTAGCATTGATGATGCATTCAGAAAATCTAGGTCCTACTTAAAAATAACACTTTGCCTAGAATCATTCATATTTCTTTAACCCCAGCAATGCTTTTTTTTTTTAAATCAAATGTAATGATTTTTATGCTAAAATGTAGCTAAAAAGACAGAGGTATGAAAGCAATCTTTTTTGTGGAACTTTTCATAATTCATGTTTGTACATTTGCAACTTTGTGCTACAATATCAGATTTCTGAAAAAAACATCATTTTGTTAGTCTCATAAGACTAAGTATTCTTTGGTGAAGCTGAACTGATTGGATTTTGACCTCGATTCTGCTTTACACAATTTTGGAGGGGAGGACAGGAGAGAAGTGTTACAGTTTCTTTTCTTTGAACCAATTTTTGTTGACATTTGAAACCTCATATTCTTTTAAAATAATATGTAGGTAAAGTGTCAATACTTGGAAGTGTATCTTCTAAATAAATTTTCTGTCCTGGTGAACAGGCCATAAAAATGATGCTTCTGGTTATAAGAATAGTAATCTTCATATAGATAAATCTTAATTTCATTATCATATTCTATTATGTTGCTATACTACAGTTTATTTAAGATAATCCCCAAATATCCCCAAATAATCCCCCAAAATTTAAGTTGTTAAAAGGTTTTTCATAATTGCAAATAATGTCATACATTTTTTTTTTTTTTGCTTTTTTGAAGGGCAATTGGGGTTAAGTAACTTGCCCAAGGTCACATGGCTAGGTTTTTTTTTTGTATGTGCGTTAAGTGTCTGAGGCCCGATCTGAACTCAGATCCTTCTGACTTTAGGGCCGACGCTCTACTCACTGGGCCACCTAGCCGCCCCATAAATATTTTTTTAACAGATAACTTCTTATCCCCCCTCCCCTCCTTTGGTAATGCTTTTAGGAAATGATACCAACTTAGAGGCTGGGTCAGATTGTGATTATTTTTTAAATTCTTTTAATGCATTGCCAAATATTTTTAGAAAAATATTCTACCAATTTTAAATTCCACCAGCAATGTATGAGTGTACCCATTCATTGTCCATAATTGTGCAACACTGAATTTTGTTTCTTTTAATTATCTTTGCCAGTTTGATGGAGTTTAGGTTTGTATGTCAAAGTTGTTAGGATATACAATACTTTGTTCTTGAAACTGAACAGTTTTTTAAAAGTGATTTACAATTTATGCTTCAGCTTTTATTTATTGATTGGCATAGTCATATCCTTTGGCTGGATTCATTGGACACTGAATGATATCCTTAAATAATATTATTAATTCCTTATAAAGGAGGGAGGGAGCATGGAGGAAGTAGATAGATGGAAAGAATAAGCATTTTTAAATATAGTTTTTGTTATATGCAAGGCATTGTGCCTTTTAATAATATGGTGATGATAGCTAACAAATATATAGTGCTTACTATATGCCAAGCACAGTGCCAAGGGCTTTATTATTTATTATCTCATTTGGTCCTCACGACAGTCCTGGAAAGTAGGTGCTGTTATTACCCCCATTGGGTTTTTTTTTTTTTTTGCTTTTTGGAGGGCAGTTGGGGTTAAGTGACTTGCCCAAGGTCACATGGCTAGTTTTTTTGTGTTAAGTGTCTGAGGCCGGATTTGAACTCAGGTCCTCCTGACTCCAGGGTTGGTGCTCTATTCACTGTGCCACCTAGCCGCCCCTCTTATCCCCATTTTACAGATGAGAAAACTGAGGTTAAATGACTTGCCCAGAGTCATACAACTAGTAAATGTCTGAGGCTGGTTTTGAACTCAGACCTGGTGCTCTGTCCACTGTGCCACCAGCTGCCTTTAAATGTCAACTGCCATATAAATGTTGAATGTTAAATTTTTAGTGGAGAGGTCAGTAACCAGATTTCTAAGGGATTAAGAAATGAGTGGGAGTTAAAAACGAGTATGAGATAGATATAGGTAATGTCTAGCAGTTTGGTTATGAAAAGGAAGTATGATTTGGGATGATAGTTTAAGGGAATGGTAGGGTCATGAATCCATTTATTCATTCGTTCATTCTTTTGTTTTTTTAATAGAATGCATGAGGTCTGGGCTTGTTTGTAGGTATTGGGGAAGGAGCCAGTAGATAATGAGATTGAAGATGAGAGTGGAAAGATGGTCCAAGGGACAAGTTACTAGAATAGATAAAGGTATCCGATCCAGGGCAACAAGTAAAGGAGTTGGCCTTGGCAAGGATGATTTCTTCTAAGGGGGATATAAAGAAGAGGATAATGTGATTTTGAGATACCGAAGGAGGGAGCTTGGAGCCAGTGGCTTCTTTTCTTAGACAAGGTCTTTAGAAAGGGAAGGGAAAGGGGATCGTATAGCAGAATAGAAAAGTTTTGGAATATCAACTATGTGGAGTGCAAAAAAAAAGAATCAGTAAGAGAAAAATAAAAGAATTGCCTTGAAACAATGAGGGTCTATTTGAGATTCAAAAACATACACTTGAAGCCATGTCACAAGGTCAGCAACAGCTGAATCTTTGACATCACCTATGATTCCTTCTCTGTTTTCTTCTGTATATCTGTACCATAGTAGCCATGGACCCGTGACATCATCAGTGGATATCAGCTATCTTTCTAGTTATTTACATCTTCTTTTGTTATTGCCAATGTAGTTTTACAGTTGATTTCTCAAAAGTAATATGGATTTAAATAAGCTAATCACCTGGTATTTGTTTTATTATTATAAATTTTTATATAGTTTTATTATAGAATAGGTAATTATACCATATTTATTTAATTATATTAATATTTGATGATCTTTAATGTTTTGGTTATATATTTTTAGAAATCTTGACATTTTATTGATTAATTACTCATGTTCTTTCCCTCTTCATTTTGCTTTCTTTTTATATGTGTCTACTCTCAATAGAGGGTAAGCTCCTGGAGGATTCCTGGTAGCCACACTCTAGTTCAAAGTTCTTTTTGGGTCAGTACTTATTCAGATTGGCATCCCATGAGCCTCAATCTGATGCCCCTTTTCCATTTATATTAAGTGCCTTATTTTCTTGACTGTTTGTTTAGTTCACTTTGTATCAGTTCATGTAAGTCTTTATATTCTTTTTTCTATTCATATTTTATTGATTTATTTTTAGTTTTCAACATTCATTGTTATAAGATTTTGAGTTCTAAATTTCCTCCTCCTCCCATTCATTGTAGTTAAGTGACAACTTTGAGTGTGTTCTGAGATCTTTAAAGAAAAGCGGTTATATGGGCTGCAGATTGGTGGGATTGGTTGCTAAAGTATACTATGACAACTTCTCTCCAAAGTGAGAGATGCCTTTCTAGATTTTCCTAAAGGAAGAGCAGGGAATTGAGGCAGAGTTTCTGAAATAGGAGAGACTTAGTTAATGAAAATAACTGTAGCTGTAGCTAAGGACCTGGGCAGCTAGGTAGCACAGTGGATAGTGTGCCAGGCCTGAGTTTCAATTTAGCCTGAGACACTTACTAGCTGTGTGACCTTGGGCAAGTCACTTAACTCTGAAGTGCTTCAGTTTCTTCATCTGTCAAATGAGCTGGAGAAGGAAATGGCAAACCACTCCAGTATCTCTGCCAAGAACACCCCAAAAGAGGTCATGAAGAGTAAGGCACAGCCGAAATGACTCAAAGCAACCAAGACTCAGAGGAGTCAGTGACAACGGGAGTCTGGATGTTGACTCTATCATTGTTAAAGGTATTCTGGGGTTTGTAGACTTTTCCTAAGTGCAAATACTATCCCTCCTTGCTAATGCTTCCTCCAAGTATCCATGAAGGTTCTTGGTCATTCTGTCAACATAATCATACTATGACGATCATTTCTGGCTGCTTTGATGTTCATATTAATTTTGCTTTTAGACATGTCCAAATTATACTGAGAACCTTGTTTTCTGTGTCTTTGTAGGTGTGATAAGCATTCTCAGCAACATCATTGTGCTAGGCATCTTTGTGAAATACAAGGAACTTCGGACAGCAACAAATGCAATTATCATAAATCTGGCTGTTACTGACATAGGGGTTAGCAGCATTGGTTATCCCATGTCTGCTGCTTCAGACCTATATGGAAGTTGGAAATTTGGATATGCCGGATGTCAGGTATCTGAGAGCTTTTGGGTTGTCAGAGAATAATGTGGAACAAGAACACTGGTTCTAGAGCCAGAAGACCTAGGTTCAAATTCTCCTTCTGAAACTTGCTGTATGATCTTGGGCCAAACTTCCCTGTGACCAAGTGTCCTTAACTGTAAAATGAAATTGTTGGACCTAAGCGGGGATTCTTAACATGGCTGGTATCTGTGGACTTAAAAGAAATTTGCTATCTGGATTTCAATATAATTGATCTTTGTAATCCTATGTATTTTATTTCATGCATTTGAAAACATTATTCCAAGAAAAATTATTCAAGGAAGAAGAATTATTCCTGTAGGGGCAGCTATGTATAGAGTACTGGCCCTGGAGTCAGGAGGACCTGGGTTTGGATTTGGCCTCAGACACTTACACACACACACACACACACACACACACACACACACACACACACACACACACACACACACCCCTCTGTGTGGCCTTGGGCCCTCTAAAAAAAAAAAAAAAGAAAAAAAATTATTCCTGTAACCTGAGCCCCATCAAACAAAGGCACCATTTTGCTTGAGAAAGAGTTTTATCTATAGTCATGTGGACTATAGGGGAAATTATTAAGAGATCTAGAATAAATTCAGCCAGGTGTCACCAGACTGCCAAAGGGGTCCATGACAAAAAAGGTTCTGAATTTCTGTATTTAAGGAACTCTGAAGTCCTTCCCTGCTCCTGAGCTATGATCCTATATCTTAAATACTGAAAACAATTTTCATTTTTGGGAAAAAAAAAAGTAGAGTAGTTAGGATTTTTTCTTTTTAAAGAGGACTTAGTATTTTAAGTGAGAATTGGGTCAGATCTTAGAGTTAATGCCTAAAATGACAATGACTTTTTGAGTACTTAGGAATTTGCTCTTGACTAGAATGACATCAGAGGATTGAACAGGCCCATTTTTCCCATCAATCCAAAGAGGACATATAACAGAGTAAAGAACATTGAAGTGGAAATCAAAAGATGGGGTTATAGTTCTGGTCTAACTACTAGGCATCGATGTGTCAGAGATTGGGGATCCTAATGAAGTGGGAAATGCTCCCAAAGCTGCAGGTTTATGTAGATGCTCATAAACATTTTTGAATTTGCTTGGTGAGAGAACCACCAACTTTCACCTGCTTTAACCCAAATTTGTTGGGATAGAGAAGGATTCCTAGGATCTTTGGGTCTGAGAATATACTGCATCTAGACCCTGAGCCCCATCAAACAAAGGCTCTATTTTGCTTGAGGAATAGCATTTTAATAGGGACTATCAGTCACATGGAGTATAGGGAAAATTATGGACATGGAATATCAGCTGAAATTATTAGCTTAAAAATAATGACACCAGATCAACCAGCATTTATTAAGCACCCAAAATATACTAAGCCCTGAAGATACAAAGAAAAGCAAAAGACAGGCCTTGTACTCAAAAAGCTCACATTGTAATGTGGGAACAGAAATGTAAGCACCTATGTACCAACAAGTTATATACGCAGGATAATTTGGAGGTGTCTGAGGGAAGGTGCTAGTACTAAGGGTGACTAGGAAAGGCCTGTTGTAGGAGGTAGGATTTTAGATGAGATTTGAAGGAGGCCAGGGGAGCCAAGGGGGGTACTAGGTGACTCAGTGGATAGAGTGCTGGGCCTGGAGTCACAAAGACCTGAGTTCAAATCCAGCCTCAGACTCTATCCTAGCTATAAGTTACTTAACCCCATTTCCCTCAGTTTCCTCATCTGTAAAATGAACCCCTCCAGCATCTTTGTAAGAAAATCCCAAATGGGGTTACTAAAAGTCAGACATGACTGAACAACCACAATAGGGGAACCAAGAGGCAGCGAAGAGGAGGGAGGACATTCCAGGCATGGGGAACCTTCAGTGAAAATACGTGGAGTTGGGGAAAATGTATGTTCAAAGAACAGCCACGAGGCCAGAGCTGCTAGAGTGAAGAAGATGTAGATGGGAACAAAGTTTAAGGATACTAGAAAGGTATGAAGGGGCCGTATCATGAAGACCTTTAAAGGTCAGAGGACCTTGTATGCCACTGTTGGCTTAAAGGGCTATTTGCATGAGGGAGATTCAGTGTTCTACACCTGCCCTGGCCATGAGGGACTCTGATTCTTGCTGATCTCTATCTACCATTCTGTGATCCTAATAACAGCTTACATTTGCAAATTACTCACTGTATGTTATCTTATTTGATGTATCTTGTCAGATCCAGAAAATCCTCTAGAAAACTTCACAAACCTTCAGGCAAACTTTATTTTTTATTTTTATTTTTTGCTTTTTGGAGGGGGGAAGGTAGGGCAATTGCCCAAGGTCACATGGCTAGTTTTGTGTTGTGTCTTAAGACCGGATTTGAACTCGGGTCCTCCTGATTCCAGGGCCACTGCTCTATTCACTGCGCCACCTAGCCGCTCCTTTAAATGTGAGTTTTGATCATGATCAACCCTTTTTAGTAGATGAGAAAACTGAGGCTTGGCAACATCAAGGACTGGCCCAGTGTCACACATTAGAGCCAGGGCTTCTGTCTATGCTCTATTCATTAGATATCCATCTCCCTAACAGTAGCCATTCCCAAACCAAGCAAAGTCATGTACACTCTTGCATGAATTTTCTTTTAAAATTTTAAAATCTTATTTTGTTAATATCTTTTGGCTTCATATCAATTTCATTTCTGAATGTACTCCTCTATACTCTCCTACCCACAGAATTATCTCTTATAACAGATTAGAAAAAGAAAGAAGAAACATCTTTTTGTCCTTAGTTGTATGGGATGGCTCTCTGGGAGGGGAAAGGGATGAGGAGAGATCCTGGAGAAGGAAATGGCAAACCACTCCAGTATCATTGCCAAGAAAACCCTAAATGGGGTCACAGAGTTGGACATGACAGAAGCAACTGAATAACAGCAGCTATCTGGGCAAAACTATGATGATGTAAAAAACAAGATATTAATAAAAACTTATTAAATGTTTTTAACAAAAATTTATTTTTCAAAAAAGAGGGATAAAGTTAAACAAAGCTAAATAACACATTGATGAAGTCTGACAAGAGAGTCTACCACACTCCACGTCCACATTTCCTCACTTCTGCTCTGGAGAGAGGGAAAATATATTTTCTTCTCTTTCCTGGTCCAAGCTCAGTCATAATTATGTGGCATTCACTTTTTTGTTCTTTTGATTTACATTACTGTAGTCATTTGTTGCACATATATCTTCAAACCAATTTCCATTGTTGCTTTTTTCAACAACTTGGTTTTGTGAACTGATTATAGCATCCAAGAAATTTACTTCAGTTACCACCATATTGCGATTGTAAATGTTTCCATTAAAAGTCCCAACTTAGAATTTAAGCATTAGAGATAGTTACTGTTATGTTTAATGTAAAGAAATTAATCAAATTTGAGGTTTTGATGCATTGGTTGAGATGAATATACATAAACAGTAAGCCAAAGGTTTTTTTTTTTCCAAACCATAGAAGAAATGACTTTAAGTTATGAAATGTATTAAAAGTGGAATCATGATCTTGAGGAAATCTCTTCAGATATGAGTTCATCACAATGCTTACCTAAAATGAACTTATTAAAACAACTAAAAAGCAAAACTCAGTTATTTTGCTGATTAAGAATGAGTGAAATTAAAATATGCCTGAATACAGATAAAATTTTTTTGAATCTAACAGTCAACTTTAATTGCTTCCTTGGAGAGTGATTAAAATTGTGTCTGATTTTTACTTTCAGATTTATGCTGGTTTAAACATCTTTTTTGGAATGGCAAGTATTGGATTACTCACTGCTGTGGCTATTGATCGGTATCTGACCATCTGTCAACCTGACCTTGGTACAGCTCTATCCTCACAGTCTTTCAAAACAGATTAATGATGAGGGCCAAGTCACTGCACCATTCTACATATACATATCCAAAACAATTTTGATGATTCTGAGCCACACTTTGAGAACCACTGATCTAGGATATAATCTCTTTAAAATCTACTTTCCGTCTTAAACCTCCATCTTCAACTCAGACTTTAGCTTGGTCCTTCTTGACAGCTTCTAGTTCATATGGTAACTGCCTAACCAGAAAGTATGCCTGCAGCCACTCTCATCAGTAATTTTGTTCCTTATTGTACCATGCAAAGATATCCTGTCTCTAGTATTTTTTTTTTTTGGTGAATGTTGACTGGGTTCAGCATGTTTTTGTTGCATTTAGGACAATGGCTTACTTAATTTCTTCCCATTATCTTAAAAAAATCTGCATAAATTCATCTTCTCAGAGATGGCCAAGAAACCTTGTGCCTCAAAGTTGTAATTTCTATTTTTTTTAATTTATTTTTTTGCTTTTTGGAGAGTAATTGGGGTTAAGTGACTTGCCAAGGGTCACACGGCTAGTTTTTGTGTTAAGTGTCTGAGGCTGGATCCGAACCCAGGTCCTCCTGACTCCAGGGCTGGTGCTCTATTCACTGCGCCACCTAGCCGCTCCTAAAGTTGTAATTTCTTCTTTAGGTTTCTGATACTGAAAATAACAAGCAAACTAACCTTAGAATCTCAATTGCATTTCTAGGACAAAAGATTATCAGTCTATTTCTGTCACTCCATCTACTGATCAATGGATTCACAGTGAAATCACAAGCATGATGCTCAGGGTGTTGAAAATCTATCAAGTCTTACAAAAGAAGGGATATAGAAAGACAAGAATACTGCCCATAAGGCATCAGGACCATATTTGTTATGTAATATCATAAGGTAGCTTTGGGGTCAGGGCTGATCATTTCTGTTAGGTGGTCTTTAGCTGAAGAATTCTTATGTTGTTCTGGACTCCAACTCAGCTTTCCCTAGAGAATCCGTTTTGCTTTGGTTGAGATTCAAGTACAGAGATCACACAGGAAGCTATGAAGGTGTTTTTTTAAAAATCATTTTCCTGAATCTGTTGGCAAGCTCCATTTGTTTATTTCCAACATTGTGGGGATTCTATAATCTTCTTTGCCCAGTTACTGACATAAGTTAATCAGCACCTCTGTAATATCCTGAAGAGAGCAACTGGGGTCAGTCAGCAGATTGAACTCTTTATTGCCTAGAGACCAGGTAATGAAACTGGAGTAGGGACGGAAGGGTGAATGCTTGAGTAGAGAATCCTTCCATTTCTGAAGTTGAATGTTGTGAGTACTACAGAGATAGAAGCTAGGTGCTAAGCAGTGACTAGGCCACAGACTAAATTAGTTTACTTGCTTTTGCTAACACAATAATGAAGTGTGTGTGCAGTGAGTCATAGACAAAATTAGTTTACTTGTCTTTGAGAATACAATACCTTTAATAATGAAGTATGTGTGTATATTCAAAGTTTGAGAGAATGAAAATGCTAAAATGTTAAGAACCTCCCAAATTAAAAAACCAAACCCAACTATTTAGAGTTTAACTCAATCTTAACTTAAAAAAAAATCGAATAGAAGTATAGAACATTTATTGATGAATGATGTCAGCATTGATTATTTCTATTGGTCAACAGGAAGAAGAATGACTCCATATAATTATACCATAATGATTCTGACTGCTTGGGTGAATGGCTTTTTTTGGGCCTTGATGCCTATTATAGGTTGGGCTGGTTATGCTCCAGATCCAACTGGTGCTACATGTACTATAAACTGGAGGAAGAATGATAGGTAAGAGAGTTTTACTGTATAAAGTAACCTGTACAAATTTAGGAATTTTTACAAGCCTCTAAATTTTTACTTAGATCTCTCTCTTTTTTTTTTTCTGCTTGAAGAATATTCCTCAGTCTTGCAGTTGTTTTGAGAGGTAGAAGAGTTTCTAGAGAGGGATTGATACAGGGCAGAGTTTATAATGATGGGGATGAGCCTAGGCTTTGAGAGCAGGACTAGAGATGTAGGGAGGTTCCTTTAATTGTTTGGAGGGGGTTTCTTTTCTCCCTACCTATATACCTATATGAGCAGCTAGGTGGTGAAGTAGATAGAGCACTGGGCTTGGAATCAGAAAGACTTATTTTCATGAACTCCATTCCAGACTCAGATACTTACTAGTTGTGTGACCCTGGGTGAGTCACTTAACTCTGCCTCAGTTTCATTATCTGTAAAATAAGCCAGAGAAGGAAATGGCAAACTACTCCAGTATCTTTGCCAGGAAAACCCCAAACAGGGTCATGAAGAGTCAAACCTGACTAAAAAACTGAACAACATATAACTATATCCTTTTCCTTTTCTTGGATAGTCCCTATGAGTAGAGGATATACATTTGTAGGAGCTCCTGAAGGTAGGGACCTAGAATAGAGAAAAGAGAATTGGGGGTGTAGTAGAGACCCAGAATTTGTAATGATGATTCTCAAGGTCCTAGTGTCTATTCCTTCCTTAAAATCTTTAAGAGATTGCCTAGGAATAAAACATCTTTTGGATGTTGTATAGACAAACTATAGCTTCTGTAAGAATTCTGAAATAAAGCTAAAGTAAGACCTGCTATATGATTTTCCTGGGAGAATGGAGTTTATCTAAAGAATGTCACTATGAAAACCAGAAGCAGATCTCAGTTAACTTTAAAATGAATTTTCTTTTTAAAAAAGACAAACTTTTAAAGAGAATTACTAGAGTGATCTTTATGTAGGAGCAATTTTCTCTATTAATTTTTTGTTTGAAAATTCTTTAGGGTGTAATAATTGTCTTTATTTTTCAGATCTTTTGTTTCTTACACAATGACTGTTATTGCTATAAATTTTGTCCTGCCTTTAGTGATCATGTTTTACTGTTACTACAATGTTTCTCAAAAGATGAAACAATATACTCCTAGCAGCTGTCCTGAACATATAAACAGAGACTGGTCAAACCAAGTAGATGTAACCAAGGTAAGAGGGGATAGTTCTTTGAGTTAATTACTTGCAATTCTCATTGTGTAAATGCATTCCAATCCGTTTGTTATCACTTTTATGCTCTTGTGTTGCAATCAGTTGACTTCCATGTCTGCTCTTCTCCCTCACCATCCCCCAACATGGCATGTAGAAAGTAGTCAAAAGTCATTTACCTTAAGGAAGTGATAGGGTGGTTTTAGTAACCTATGGCACAAGGCAGGGCTATATTTCTTAGGTTCGAAAACATTTGCTGCCATCACATTCTCTCCCCTTGCCACTTGAATGAGGGATCCACCTCCTTTCCTCTTCCTCCCTTCCTTTGTTTGACCCAGCCCCCTTGTCCCTGGGTCATCTCTGGCCAGGGCTTGCTCAGTAGTCGTCAGCCATGCCAGAAAGGGGGAGGGGTCACAATGTTGACAAGACCCTTTTTAGAGATTGCCAACCTGTGTTCTGGGCAGCTAGGTGGCACAGTAGATAGAGCGCTATGCCTGGAGTCAGAAAGACTCATCTTCCTGAGTTCAAGTCTGACTTAACTTCCTAACTGTGTGACCCTGGGCAAGTCACTTAACCCTGTTTGCCTCAGTTTCCTCATCTATAAAATGAACTAGAGAAGGAAATGGCAAATCATTCCAGTATCTTTGCCAAGAAAACTTAAAATGAGACTCACAAAAGCTTGGGCATGACTGAAATGACTGAACAACAACAAAACACTTGTGTTCTAGGTTTGCCTAAACTTGTGTAAGATTCTCAAAGTTAGCTTAGCATGTGGTTAAATGTGTTCATTCTGTGGTTGCTTCTGTTATTGGAGCTATCCTTGGGCACATAAGGAAGATGAAGCTAGGAAATGTGCATGAATTGTACACTATAACACTCCTAGCCCCAAGGGGAAGTATAGGAAATGGACCTGTGATTTCATTGGTATAGGGACTTTGCAGGTGAGGAAATTCCCTTCAACAGGCATTTATTAAGTGTTTACTGCATGCTAGACACAGGGCTAAGCCCAAGGGGATATAAAGAAATAGTCTCTGCCATACATACTAATAGGGCAGGACAGTATGTAAAGGAACTAGGTATATAGTAGATATATGCAGAATAGATGAGGGTCATTTGAAAGAAAGCATTAGCAACGAGAGGGAGCTTATCACCTTCTGAGGAAGGTCATAGCACAGTGGCTACAGTATTGGGTCTGAAGTCAGGAAGACTGGAGTTCAGATCTGGCTTAGACACTAGCTGTGTGACCCTGGGCAAGTCATTTAACCTTTACCTTGGTTTCCTCAACTATAAAATGGGAATAATGATAGTATCTAATTCATAGGGTGTAGCAAAGATCAAATGAGATAGTATTTGAAAAAAGTGCTTAACATAGTTCTTGGCACATGGTGGGAACTATATAAATTCTTCTTTTCTTTCCTTTCCCTTCAGTTTGTATTTTTAGAAATTTGCCTGATAGTATTGAAAAGTTAAGTGCCTTGCCTAAGGGTCACATAGTCGGTAAGTGTCAGAGGCAGGACATGAATTCCAGCCTTCCTGGCTTTGAGGACCTCTCTCTGTTTTGCCACAATGCCTTGCTTCAGTACTAAGTCAGAGAATTTTTATATATTGTAGTATTTAAATGAACAAATGTTTTGTTTTCCAGATGTCTGTGATAATGATTTTAATGTTTCTGCTTGCTTGGTCCCCTTATTCGGTTGTATGCTTATGGGCTTCTTTTGGGGACCCAAAGGAGATTCCCCCAGCAATGGCTATCATAGCCCCTCTCTTTGCGAAATCTTCCACATTCTACAATCCCTGTATATACGTGGCTGCCAACAAGAAGTAAGTGCTTCTAAACAGAAACTATAAAAGTTGTGTTGATATAAAAAGGGTAACAGGGGTATGAGTTGATGGTGCCGGTTTGGAGTTGGTGGGAACCTTGAAGTTCATCAGATCCAAACTTCTTTTCTAGGTGAGGATACTGGAACCCAGAGGGAGCTAAGGAATTTGTCCAAAGTCACAATGATACTATGTGTAGTGAGGTGAAATTCAGGCTAGGTCGGGCATCCTATTCACTAAGTCACACTGCCCCTCAGATTTCTTCTAAACCCAGGGAAGCTGTCTGATGTTAATTTAAAGAGCCCTAGGACTCGATGGTCATCGTTTTAGGCAGACAAGGCCTGTTCTGTGTGTCTTTTTCAGGGAGGAGTCCCCTCTACTTTTCCATTTCCTATACCTCCTCCCCACCTAATACAATTTAAATGTTATATAAATTAGGAAAAAATGATAGAAGGAATTGGTTTTGCTTAAATATTTACCTCGAAGATTTAATATAGAAAAAGGAATTTTGAAACTTAGAATTCAAACTGCAGTGCTCCCTTCTGAATTTTTGTGTGCCTAAAGATATACCTTATTTTATATGTGTATACAGTAGATGCAGAGAGAAACACCTGTTGTTATTGATCCAACAAGGCTAATTTTCTACAAACAGGAAGAATGATTATTGCTTTCACTCACTAATTAGTATCCTTTTTGGAATTCTATTGGGATGGATAATCATTTGAAAGCACAGGGCCCTAGGACACTTATTGAGTGTCCTTGTCTCCCTATTAGAATGTAAACTCTTTGCCAGCAAGGATCATTTCATTGATTATTTTTGTATTTCCAGTGCCTGAAACAGTAGGTTCTTTTCTTTTCTTTTCTTTTTTTTTTTAAAGCAATTGGGGTTAAGTAACTTGCTCAAGGTTACACGGCTAGTCATTTGATTTATGCGTGGGTGCTCATTTTCTGAGGCCGGATCTGATCTTGGGTCATCCAAACTCCGAGGCCGGGGCTCTTACTCACTGCGCCACCTAGCCGCCCCTTTAGGGCAATTGGGGTTAAGTAACTTGCCCAAGGTTACACGGCTAGGTTTTTGTTTGTGCGGATTAAGTGTCGGAGGCCGGCTCCGAACTCAGGTCCTTCTGATTCCAGGGCCGGCGCTCTATTCACTGCGCCACCTAGCCGCCCCAAACAGTAGGTTCTTAATAAATGCTTGACTGATCACAATTGTCATTGTCAAAATTTTTGGTAAGATTTGGTCTCTACTAGGAAGTAAAAGAATATTAAATTCATATTGACATACCCTCTCTGGTGATTTGGCAGATTGGCACCTTCCTGCCTAATTAATTGTATTATAAATTTGCTTGGGGACACTGAGTAGAAAAGTAACTTGTCCAGGGTCACACAATCAATATGTGTCAGAGTCTGGACTTTAATCCAAATTTTACTTACTCTGTTAAGTAGGTGGCACAGTGGATAGGGTATTGGGCCCGGAGTCGGGAAGACTTGAATTCAGATGTGGTCTCAGATACTTATAAGCTGTGTGACTCTAGGCCAGTCACTTAACCCTGCTTGCCTCATTTTCCTCAATCTGTAAAATGAACTGGAGAAGGAAATGGCAAACCACTTTTGTATCTTTGCTAAGAAAACCCCAGATGAGGTCATGAAGAGTTGGGCATGACCGAAACAACTGAACAACAATCAGCTACATCATGCTTCCTCTTCAGATTCAATCAGTGAATATTTATTACACACTTACTGTGTGTTAGTCACTGTGCTAAACACTGGGAATACAAAAAGTGGCAAAAGACAATCCTTACCCTCAAGGAGATTGCAGTCTAATAGGGGTGACAACAAACAAACATATATACAAAGCAAGCTGTTTACAGGATAAGGAGGAAATAATTAACAGAGGGAAGATACTGGAATTACAAAGGGTTGGGTAAGGCTTTTTCTAAAAAGCGAATTTTAGTTGGTACTTAAAGGAAGCCAGGAGACCGATCTTCTGGAGCTGAGGAGAGAGAGCATTCCAGGCATAGGGGACAGCCAGAGAAAATTCCCAGAGCCTAGAAATGGAGTGACAGGAGAAACAAGAGTTTGTGAAACAGCCAGGATAGCCAGTGTCACTCGATGGAAGAGTGCATGTTGGGGAGTAAGGTGTAAGAAGACTGGCAAGGTGGGAGGAAGGCAATTTTTAAAGAGGTTTTAATGCCAGGCAGAGGATTTTGTATTTGATTCTGGAGATAATAGAAACTGTTATTTCAACTGAAAGGCGGTAATAAAGATAGTGGCCTAAAGCTTCCTCAAGCAAACAAATGGTTGCAGTTTTCAAAATAGATGTATCTTGTCTCACATACAGGGTGATTTTATAATTCTTTTTTTCTAATTTATGGACAATAATCTGAATTTTGTCTTTAGACAGTTTATATTTCGTGTATTTTTAAAGGTATTCAAATGGAGATGTTAGAAACAGAGAACATTTAAAAGTTAAAAAAAAAAATCAATGTTTCAAGCAATTATAACAGACAGATTTTTCCCCTTCCTCATAGGTTCCGGAGAGCTATATCTGCAATGATCCAGTGTAAGACTCACCAATCAATGCCTGTATCCAATGCATTACCAATGAACCTAACTTGAGATCAGCTTTTGAATTATGAAAGGAAAAAGAGCCAAATTGCATCGTTTTCATCTTTCTTTGCTGTATTTTAACTTTCATCTACTTAATGTTCCTACAAAACTGATACCTACTTGGATTCATGTACTAACTTGGATTCTCAAAAGCCAAGACTGTTGTCTGATATTATTTCATGTAAGACACATGCTTAACACAGTGCATATAGTGTTCCTTCAGTATTTGAATTGTTGACCCAATACTTTATCTCATTTTTACTTCTTCTCCTTATAATACAGTTAATATGATTTTTTAAAAAGATCAAGTCAGTATTTCCTTGGCAATGTTTAAAGAATAAACTCATAGCCCATTTAATCTTCCTATATATTCCTTTTTTGCTTATTTTGCTCCTTTTGGCATAATTGGTCATTCTTTTAGTATAATGTAGAATAATCACTAGAAATCAGATCTTGAAGTGTAGAAGATATGGATGAAAGTCCAACCTCTGATACTCAGTGATTATGTGGCCCTGGACAAATGGTTTAACCTCTCAATGCCCAAGGCAACTCTAAGACTGTAAGTTGATCTGCATTGGTAGAAGGATTTTCCTCTTCTGGAACTCCCCATACAAATGGACTCACAGGTCTGGACTAAACTCTGGGCTGTTAACTGAGATGCTAAATAGAGAAGTGACATTATAAAAGGAGGTTAGTTAGGTTTCTGGGTCAGCTCACAAAAGCCTGTTTGATACATAAATTTCTTTCTTTTTTTTTTTTTTAAAGCAATTGGGGTTAAGTAACTTGCTCAAGGTTACACAGCTAGTCATTATTTGTGTGTGGGTGCTCATTTTCTGAGGCCAGATTCGATCTCAGGTCATCCCAACTCCGAGGCCAGGGCTCTTACTCACTGCACCACCTAGCCACCCCAGATACATAAATTTCTATCTTTCTCCAAAAAGTCTCATTCATTCTGTTCCAACACCTCATTGTAGGGTTTGAGTGACTATGAGTTATTTTTAAAAAATCATTTAAAAATAAGCTTTATTGATGTATTTTGCTTTTACATCCCCTCGTAGTAAATAATTAAAAAGAGGGAAAAAAACTTCAGGAAAACTAACCAAGATAATGCAAAAAATCTGATGTGAGAGGCTTTCTCTTATCTCTTCTTTAGGGTAAAATTTGTCATTATAGTTTTGCAATATTCAATTTATGTTGCTTTGTTAATATTGTTCCGTTTATGGGCAGTTAGGTGGCACAGTAGATAGTGCTGGCCTGAAGTCAAAAAGATTCCTCTTCCTGGGTTCAAACCTGGCCTCAAATACTATCTGAGTAACCCTGGGCAAGTCACTTAACTGTTTGTCTGTTTCCTTATCTATTCTTCCCTCTCTTATCTAAAAAATGAACTGGAGAAGGAAATGGCAAACCACTCTAGCATCTTTACCAAGAAAACTCTAAATGAGGTCATGAGGAGTTGGACATGACTGAAAAACAACTGATCCACAGTTCTCTTTACATTGTTGTAGTCATTCTATATATTATTTTCTTGGCTCTGCTTACCTCACTCTGCATCAGTTCATAAAGATCTTTCCATGCTTCTCTGTAGTCATCCTTTCTTGGAGCATAAAACTATTCTTGTTTAGCTATTCTCTAATCTACTTTATTTCCAGTTCTTCGCATCTACCAAAATTTAAGTATTTTGGTGGGCTTTCATGGGGCTTTTTTTTTTTTTGTCATAGACTCTTTGAAGTCCCAGCAGAATTTCTTGGTCAAAAGGTGTGATGGGTAAGCCTGACTTAGATCAGTTCCATGTTAAAATACGTTTGATGT